>RAON01000086.1:0-125941 GCA_009805295.1 Neurospora sp. FGSC 6877 | reverse complement strand
GAAGACTGCTAGATAGATGCCTTGAAGCCTGAGGCGAAAAGGCTTGATGCGTACCTCAAGCACGTACCGATTCCCTTTGGCATAAGAAGGCCTTGAAGCCCAACCTTCTCCTGGAGGTTGAGAAGATCAACAAGGCCTTCGAGACCAAAATAACTTATTAGCTGAATTTGAACTACTGTTCCAAGCCCTGATCACAGCCCTTGTCACAAGGACTTCTGACGAGATGTTCCACGTCGTTATAGAGGAGGGTCATCTGAACGATAGACCCGGGCCCTGATATGGGCTCTGGGCATGGCTTCTTTCGTGGCTTCTCCGGCTCATCGTTCAAGTTGAGCCTCTCCAAGGTGCAGACGACTGGATGTTCTGGAGGTGCACCAAGGTCGGGCCGTGGAGGTCCATGGGGTGCTGCATGGCGGCCATTCAAAAATCCGAATCGGAGTCGTCGATTTCGATGATCCGGGTGGAGGCTGTGATAGACCGAGGATTCTTCCCCTTCGTCCGACAGCCACGACAACCGCGAAGCCGACTGCGACCGCCCCGTTGGAGACTCCCGACATTAACAGAGACGTGATCTGCGAGACGGGAAAGAAGGCGAGAGAGATTCTGGAGAAGGCCAAAGCTATCCTGAAACCGAAAAGACGCCGCTCGCACATCAAAGGCCTTGTGGAGTACGGATGTGACGAACCGTTACGAGCACAGGAGTATATCGCTGGGAATAAGAACAACGTTAGTAGTAGCCAAAAGGTACTGATCGATTGTAGAAGCCATTGCTTGCTGAAGAGCCAGTATCTAAAGAGGCCTGGTAAGGCCGTCTTTATATACCGGCCTTCATGGACTCGAATATATCGGACCCGAGGACCCGACGTTCACGGACCCGGGGACCCGAACACTTCGGGTCCTGCCTGATTGGTCCGTTGGTTCTACCTAGTCTGGCTTACATAAGTGATCCTTGATTGGATCGTAGCAACGGACTGGGACCATCGACATCGGAAAGATTCTGGCGGAGATGGAGATCCCAAGCACGGTGCTGCAGCTGTTCGGCGCAACGCCGACGATCAGTGCGGACTTCACCAAGTCTATCGTAGCCAGGAAAAAGGCCAACAATGGGAAGAAGCTGTCTCCAGTACAGGTGAGGCAGTGTATGATCGAGGCCATTGAAGGCAACCTGGCTCGCCTCGCTGGTTACCCTTCGCGAAATATCTGGCCTCGGCGTCAATCTTCTTGTCATGCTTTCCCATCTGTCCCGCACCATGACTATTGTGTGCAACACTGATCCTGCCATCGAACCCACAAACTCAGGTCAGCAGCCAAAGCAAGAAAAAGCTTGTCGGGATTACCTTGCGGACGCGACTTGAGATGAAAGGGCCATTGGTGTGCTGATAGTCTAGTTGGCACCATGGCATCGTCCGTCCTTCCACGATGAGGATGTTGTTGAGCAACATGGATGATGCTCGAACATGACCCGGCAGGACAGCACTACAGGTATGGAGAGGTTGAGGTGTGCCGTAAGCGACCATGTGATAATGCGATCGCCTGATTCAGGGGGCTTCGGTGATTCAGCACTAACAGTTGGGTGTGGGATCCACATGCGGAAGTCGAAAGCTACTTAAGGATGTGTAAGTGATAGTGCAGCCTCCTAATTTTGGTGTACATAGCGGGAACACGCTAGCAGGCCCCATTCTATGCAGCGACAACGAGGCCGTATTTCCGACGGCTTTGACCACATGGTGGCCAATATAAACAACCAAGGAAATGAAAGCGCTCTCTGATTGAAAGATGCGCCTCATAACGGCAATGCATCCCTCAGCGATGGCGATCAAGTCTTGATTCAGTTAAAGTACTTCATCAAGTGGAAAGCAGTGCAGGAAGGCAGCTCGCTCTTCGGGTCGCGATAGGCCGGCACGGGGTGCAACCAGGATCTTGATGCTGTCAGGCTTGTAATTCTTGGTGCAAGAAATGTTCTTATGCGCACGTGAGGGCCCTTTGGGGTAGGCCTGCGTACATTATTAAATGTGGTAAAGGTAAACTTAACTCAAGGTCGTGGATGGGATCGTGAATCTCTTTGATGCGCCGACTGGGCAGGTTAGAAATTGCGGTTGAATCGGCGTCCGGGCCAAGAAAAAMAAAAAAAAAAAAAAAAGTTAAACGCAATCGACCATGCTCAAGGTAGAAAATTAAGGACGAAGAAAAACAGAAAAACAGAAAAACAAAAAGCTCAGCTTCATAAGATCGGGAATCGAACTCGCAAGGAGGACTCAACCGACCAGATGGCAGACCTACGAAAATACCACGCATTTTCTGGACCCAGCGCACTACCACATAGGCTACTGGACCGTGGTGGAAAGTCTACACTTTGGTACTTATATGGTCCCAGTACAGGTCCTGCCGCAGAAAAGCTGGGGCTTGTGCTAATCTGCCCCCGCTGCTGGTGGGTGGGTGTCACACGGACATTGACCGCAGTCCAGGATTAGGGTTGCAAGGCTCAGCAGAGCCTCAACACTTGGCGCCAACCTCATCGATGCCTGGCAGTCTCAGGCGTCAATCCAGCCTCCTCAGCCTTGCCTCGGCCAGACTATTCAGCCGACGGCACAACTTACCCGAACCCCTCTTGCACCACCAAGCTAACCGAGCCAACCAAGCGAGAAGCAGGGCGACCGGACCAAGGCCGGCGCCAGGAAGGATATGAAGAATGGATGAAGCTATTCAGAAGGATCCACATGTATGCAGATCTCTATATAGATGACTTGAAGCCTCAGGCGACAAGGCTTGGTACGTACTTGAGGTACGCATCAAGCCTTGTTGTCACACGGACATTCGCCGGCGACATTCACCAACACTTCAGGGATAGAGTTATTGAGGCTCTGCTGCCTCAAGGCGTGGCATCAGCCTCATCGATGCCTTGCGGCCTTAGACGTCAAGGATTCGCCTCGCCCAACCTAACTCTCTGTCACCGGCATCAACACAGCCGAAACGCCCCCAGGCTATCGAGCCTACCTTCGAACTGCCGACTGGGATTACCGACAGCGCTAAGCACCTCCACGAAGCAACTACAGCCAACCAAGCAGAAGCAGGGCGACCGGACGAAGGTCAGCATCAGAAGGAAGAAGGAGAATGGTTGAAGGCATCCAGAAAGATCCACTTGTATGCAGATGAACTAGATAGACAAGCGTCGATGCCTTGAGGCCTCAGACCGTAAAGGCTCGGTACATACCAACCTTCTTTGGTATAAGAAGGCCTTGGAGCCTAGCCTTCCTCTGGAGGTTGAGAGGATCAACAAGGCTTTCGAGACCAAAGAAGATTATCAGCTGAAATTGAACATCTTTGTTCCAAGCCCAGAAACTCTGCCCTTGTCACAGTGGGTACCCCGCGGTGGGCAGTCGTGGCCCACCACTACTGCAGACTTGGGATAAGGTACTGTATTTATTGCAGAATGCGGGGCATTCTCCCTCCTCCTCTTCCTCCCCTGTCGTCTCCGACTTTCTACTCACCACCATTACCCAACCTTGGCTTTGTTTGCCTTCTCTTGCCTTGCTCGTCCATTCCCTCTTATTATCTCCATTCCCCCTGTTGGAGGTAACGGGGTGAGGCAGCACAAGTGGCAGTGAATGTGGGGGTGAAGTTTGGTATATTGGTTGACTTTTTATGAGAGAGAGAGAGAGAAAGAGAACAAAGCAGGGAGGACGAAGTCCGACGTGGTTTATATACATGGTGGCTATGTGTGGATCGTATCCACTTAGACAGAAACGCCAAAGAATGTGATGGCTTCAACAACCCCCTCCCGGGGCAAAGCCTACCATTCCCCCGTGTCTTGAGCACTCCGTTATTGTTTCCTTGTTCCCTCAGATTCCTGCTATGGCCTCCACGCGGATTCCGTTTACTCGTTTTGTCAACATTGTCCTAGGGTTAAACGACATGGTGACATCCCGGATGATAAAGCTCAAACAGCAGAGACAAAAGTGTGAGTGCAAAGTGAGCCACGCAATTGACACAATTCCGTCTTGATAAACGCCCTACCCACCCAGCCTGCAATGATGGCAGTTTATCTGAGGAAGATTTGGTCGATGACCTACCCTGCTCGACAGCTCGAGCGGGTCGTGCTGTCCTCTATCATAAATGACCATCTTATATCCATCCAGAACGATTGAGGGTAAGCGGAATGCAGTCATTGGTTTCTTTCAGAGTCTATCACACCATCCGCAACACATCACACTGGGACCAATGCGGGAGTCATGTCTTGAGGACTCCCAAATCGTTGTTTATCAACGTGTTTACCACCGCGCAGTTGTTTGCTTTGATGATCATTTCAGCCATGTCAATGATGTACTGTTGAGCACGGAATCCTTCCAAGCCTGGTTGTCAGTAAGTCCAAGTTTCACTCGGCTATATCAGGCCGGCTATGGTCTGGCCTGCGGTCCATACACCTCCACATAGTACCAGCGATTTATCTTGTTGCATTCGGTTATTCCATGAGAGTTGCCAATGTTAATATGCCACGCCGATACACTTTTGCCGCAATCCCATTTGAAATCAAGTGGTCCGTGGGTGCAACGAGCATAAGTACCCGTGAAAGATGTCTGCAATACACTGCAAAAGGTGAAGGAGGGCTACAAACTCGTAGGTCCACCCTCTACCTCAGTAGCAATGTCACTGAAGGAAGGAGTGTCTACCGTCTGTTTCGACCGGTTCCTCCAACCCCTAATGTGGCCCCTGCTCCCGACCTTGAGCCTCCTCTTCGTCCGCTCTCTGCGTTTTGCGACAGGTTCCGACTCCATCCTCCCATGTTCACTTTTTTTGCTCTTGCCGGTTGGCCCTCCTCGCTCCAGCCTCGCTCCAGAAACAACGCCGGAACTTTCAATTTTGGTCATAGCCATTTTGAAGCCCACGTCCAGCACCATGGAAACACCCTCCTCACGGGGCGAAATGCCGGCTACGGACACCAATGAAGACGAAGAAGAACGTGCGCAGCAAGACCGGCGCGTTGGCGAGCTGGAAACCCAGGCACCCAGCGCGAAAACCAGTATCCTCCTACCCTTACGAAGGTCCCCCTCGCCTGTCGCGGACCAGCGGGTCTCGCTGTGGAAAGATGAGAACCGGGCCTTCAAAGGAACCATTAATCGAGATCGTAAACGCCCCGCTCGCCGCGCTGATGCGGCTCGAGCTGCACAAAGATCCGCGCTTATGGTGGATGGACAGCCCCAGTTCGTCTTCTTCTGTGACGGATCAAGTGCGTACAGGTCATACCCGAATGCTACACAAGATGGAGGGTACGCCGTGGTCTTTCGTGACCCATACGACGCCGACAAAGCAACCACTGCCAGCGCTTCAGACTCAGCAAGAGCCAAAATCGAATTTCCGGGATCTCAAGAGGAAGACGGCATTAACGTTGGCGACTTTACTATCCGGCACTGGCTATCTCACAGAACCTTTGGAGCCGCCCACGTCGAGATCGCCGCTATTGCCCAAGCACTGGAAGAGGTTATCAAGCGAAACGATCAGCACCGTCCGGACACATCGACTGTCAAGATCTTCACCGATTCCGACACAGCCCTAGCACGGATTGATAGGGGCATCCTCACGTTTGAGACGACAACCGCTGGCAACAGCCCCAAGCGCAAGCGGGAAAACAAAGCATTCTTCGAAGAGCACACTAATCCATTTGTACGTCTCATTGTATGGCAGTCGCATTACCTCTCCGACCGCGGCTGCACGATCGAAATGAACTGGATGCCTCGGAACACCACACTGGGTCACAGCTTGGCCGATCATATGGCCGGCAAGTGGAAGCACTGGAGGGGCAAAGATCCGGGTGATGCTTTTAACCAGAAGTATCTACCACACGCTCAGAGGGACGGCATTTTGGACAAGTTGCATGAGGAGGTTAGCGCCATTGAGCGTGCAAGAGCCTATGATGCTCTGGACCCTGCATCCGACGAGGAACCTGCGCGCCGGCCTCAACCTCTGAAGAACAGGAAGAAGATAAGGGGTTCCATCCCGGCCAAGAAAAAGGCTCAGACACAGCAGGCTGGACCTGAAGCGGGCAGACTGCTCAACGGTGAAGACCATGCCTTCAATTTTGACCCGGGTAACCTCCCCTCCTATCCCAACCAGCAGCACGCAATCCGCGATCCCGATTCCGGCCATGGAAATCCCGGTTGTCCTCTGTGTCAAGGCGATGATTACCCGTGGAGGTCAGGCTACACCGGTCTGCCTTCTCAGTGGGCTCTCAGACGCTACTAGGTAGGCAAAGCGGCCCTGCTAGAACATGTATGTAACCATATGTTTGTTTGTTAGCACTGGAATCATGGTCATGGATGGGCGTAGCGAACCTTTCTCTTACGATGACGGTTCTTGGTTAATGGTCAATTGTCATAATGATACCCAGGGCTTTGTTTGGAGTTAGGCAGACGGGAGTTGTCTCGATGCATTTAAAGAGGAGCTCTTAAAGAGGCTTTTAGTTGCTCGAGATATATGTAAGAAGTATGCGTTTTAGAGAAGTACATAGACAAAGAAGCCTTTGCCTTACTATAATTCGTGGCTATTGTTAGGTGACAAGCGGTGTTCATTTATATCTGTCATCCCGGCTCTTGTTGTCAGCTCCAACGAAGCTGAACTCCTTCGTGATTGTAACCACTTAAACCATGTTTACAAAAGTGAGAGTCAAGAAAAGAAAACCTGTCCGCATCATACGATTCTCTCCATGATCGAAGAACTTTCCTAGACGCTTTCTGTTATTTAATAATTGGAACGATCAAAGAAGATCGTATCAAGTATCCTACAATGACTTTGAATCGCCCTCAGATTTTGGCATTGAGCTCCTGACTTTTCAGTTGCATTCTCAACGCCGGATCTTGCAACTTGCCTCGCAACGCCATATTACAAGAGCAATACACTATTACAAGGCTTCCAAATGGAAGTAAGTAGAGGTAACTTCAAGAAAAGTATAAAGGTTTTTGCGGGCATATAGGCATTATTGTGGGCGAGAGACCTACAAAGAGCTTTACACATATGTGCGTCTACGAAAAGGAATGTGTGAGGTAGATTTTCCCCACTGCATGTAAACGTCAAGCAGTTCTATATCTGAAGCTTTGAGTTATTAGTCCTACTTCCCATTCTCAGTCTCCCGTTCTTTATCCATTCCGACGTTCATACCACCTACTTCCTTATTCCACCCAACTCCATTCACACTCTCCGTCCTTGTACCTCACCATCTACCACTACCTAATACTACACTCGCACGGTTCGTACCCCCAATCAAAGCTAAAGCTAAACGGCGCGTATATCTTCAAGAGCTAAACTCACCGCACTATCCCTTTTTGCTCCGTGCACCAGCACCACCTTTTTACGTACTCGATGCACCACCCTCGAAAACTAATTCAGATTCTTATATTAAGGTAACTAACGCTATTATATCGTGGAGTCCTTGGCTAGTACTACCTTTCAAAACATCGTTCAACCTCGTAGCCACTTTCTCAATACTTTCCTTCCTCTACTCTAACTATGACGATAGGGATCCCGCAACCCTGACATGGGTACTGCAGTCTCCACTCGTCCCATATGAGGATGCACTCTAGAGCCCAGCTCTCAATCCCTCCCTCTTTTCTTCTTTAGCTTTAGTTATTTATTCATTTGTACCCAACTACGCGATACGAAATTACGTGAGCTGGTGCATCGTAACACTGACTACTATTAGACTAAACATCATTACCGTTTGTTAGTTCCGATTCAAGTCTACCCCCTTTGTATAACCAAGGAAGTTCTTAGGCACTCGGATAAAAGCATTTTGACTGAATGCGGTAAAGGTAGAAAGGCTCGGAATTACGAAAAGGTTCACATAATTAGCTAAACGAGTGGTAAAATGGTGGACTTTGATTTGTGATGGCGGTGCATGAAGCAACAGGAGGTGGTCGGTAGGTTCAACTCTCCCTAACTCCATAAGCTACTTAACTAATATTTTACAGACATTTTTTCCCGTCAAGTATATCGTGTAAAATATTTACAGCTATAGGACAATATTAATATAAATTCGAGACTCCTAGTCAACTCTCTCCTGCCTTTTCCATCCAATTTATAGATTTTACTCAGGTTGGAAGCCTACAGCGACGACGACGAAGTTCAATCAGAGACGGATAATGTATTTGTAGCCGACAATAGGAGATCTCAAAGTGTCCTAAAGGCATCTAGGACATGGTTGGAATAGGTCTTTTACCGCTGCTCCTATAGTTTCAAACAATCTCCTCGACACCTTCATTTCCACCGCAATGAATGGCATGCATACCGCTCCGATTACTTCTATTTGCAAACGTAATCCCGAGTTTACTACGTCCGCTCTAATCGCCGCAACGTTTGCGCAAGACTATCGGTATTCACTACCAATACCTTGCGCGCCAGCTTGAACTTACGCCAGTCGGCCGAGTCGGTCACCTTGAGGGGAGGCTTGACGGCAGATATCACAGGATTAGTCTGTGATGGGTGCAGCACGTGACCACGTGCCATGTACGTTGTGCGTGCCTAGCCATGCCCTCTATATAAGGCCTGGCTGGCACACCACTTCCTTCCTCCTCTCCTCGTACAACTACACATATCCATATCCATACCCAACGTCACATCCACCTGTGATAGTTAGTTGTACCTACTATTCACGCTGCGTGCGTACTCCTCTGACGGTACTGGAGAATTGATCCCATCTTCGGCATCGCCAGAAATCTGATTTTCGTCAATTGACAACCTGCGACACGGTCGCGCACAACACCAAGCCTCACCCGCCCCGCGCTCGTGAGCCTCACGTCGTGAGTATCGTTCGCCGACACCGTCTAGTGAACAATTGACTCGAGGACATCGTCTTATCGAGCTCAAGGACATCGTCCACCTCTCCTTTATCTTTCCCGGTACCAAGGGTATCGCGTCTTCTGACAGATTGATCGAGCTGATCAATGTCTGACGAACTGACCAACGGATTCGCTGCCCTGACCCTCTCAGCCCGATCCAGCGACACCACCTCCATTGGCCAACAAGTACGACAACTTCGACTTAAAGATGGCCGCTCACCGCGAGTTGGAGGTCCTAGGACTCCATGACCAAGAACATGCGCTGGGCCGACTTTGAGGAGAAGCTCGTCAGTCTTCTGGACCGTTGCAACGACATCCCCGACCACATGAAGGTTATGCTCTTGCGCCAGAAGGTCACCAGTGCCCTGCGTGATGGCATTGCTGGACAGCTCAACCAGCCCGAGGCCCATGAGTTCACCAAGTGGCTGGAGATGCACCGCAAGCTGGCCGTCAACTACGAGGAGCGTGACTGGCGCAACAAGTCCTACAATTTCTATATTGTCAACAGGTCTGCCAACCAGTCCACCCCCGCGTCCAGCAGCACCGGCGGCAGCTCCAGCGCCACGGTCTCCCAGGGTGGCAACGCCATGGACCTTGACGCCATGCATGCCATGGAAGTCCAGCTCCGCCGCATCATTCCTGGCGACATCGTCGACTCCCGCGTTGAGAAGGGTGAGTGCCTTCGCTGCGGCAAGAAGGGTCACTGGACCTACGAGTGCCGCTTCAGCGTCAACAAAGGTGGTCCCCGTCGCAACAAGAACAAGAAGGGGAAGGATAAGGACAAGGATGGCAAGCCTCCCGCGATGGGCCAGTCCGGCTATGGCCAGGCCAACGTCAACGCGGTCGGCACCCAGCCTCCTACTCCTGGCTTCGTCGGCGAGGTTCGCGGCAACGAGACCGGCGTCATCCAGACCCAGGGAAATGTACAGCCTCTCGACTAAATCGCGTGAGAGGCAGACCAGCCAGACACAAGTGGAGAGGGAGAGGACGGATACGGAGTCAATCAATCTAGAAGTCGTCTATCATAGAAACACAATAGATAGCTCCCATAATGCCATCCTTCTTTCCTCCCACCTCGTCTCTGGCTCGCGTAAAATACAGTGTACCACCCTTATTGACAGCGGTTGCTCGGCCAAGGCCTTCATCGACGACGGCTTTGCTCGTCACCACAGCCTCCCCCGCTACAAGCTCCAGCTTCCCAAGCGCCTTCATTTGGCTGATGGAGCGGCCAAGGGACTCATCACCGACTTCGTGCGTGTCGAGCTGCGTGTCGGCATGCATACCGAGACCCTCGACTTGCTCGTCCACGATATCTCCAAGGAACACCCCGTCATCTTGGGTTATCCATGACTTCAGCTCCACGACCCTCACATCTCGTGGCCCAGCGGCTCAGTCACTTTCCAGAAGGATTTCCTTGGCCGTTGCCTCCACCGCGACTGTGACAAGTGCAGAGTTCTGGGCTTGGAACAAAGAGTTCTTTTTGGATACATACCTTATCTCTATGGTTCGGCGGACTTGGTCATTGTATATACTAGCCCTGTTATAGTACAAAGAATCCACGGTTGGTGTCTCGAACTCCATAGCTCCAGCTACACAGCTACGTTGTTATCCTTACGCTACAAGGAAGGTATTCTGAGCCATGTCCATTCTCCTCCAACAACAGGTATTAGCAATCCTCGGGGTATCTATAACACCAAAACTCCGGCCGGAAGAACAAAACTAGGAGCCTCAAGTCTTCCTCAATAGTCCACACTTCTCTCAATCCCCCATGTAGTAAAGACATCAACACGACATCGCGAAAGGAGCGCCCAAGAAGTGGACAGTCCCTGGGTCGATTATGACTTGGACCCTATGGGTTCTCTTGCTGGGTCGTTGATAACATGGACCCTACGGGTTCTCTTGATGACTGGATGTACCGCCCTCTCGACCTCTCACCCATTCCTCCTGCAGGCTGATAAGGACCGGGTCCCAATCTGGGAGCGGAAATGAGAAAGTCTCGATCACCTTTTGCACAGTCGAACCGGAGAAATTGTCCAACATGTACCTGCCCCTATCAGCGCCCTTGGCCTTGGGTTGATGGTTCTTGGATGGGCCGTATCTCTCCGGGCGAAGACGCGCCGGTGCCTGCTTTTGGGCCTCGATCTGTTGGCCACTTCAGCGATGTCTTTGTGGACCGTGTTGAGAATGCCGTCTCTTCGCCAAAGGGGTTTGTCCATCTGGTAAAAGATTGTGCCCGCGTTCCTCCACCAGCCCGCGACTCTGTCCGCCAGCTTGTGAGCCAGCACGCAGCTCCTCGATAGCCACTGCAGCTTGATCTCGCAACCCCGATCGGCTAGGTAGTGCGACTGCCATACAATGGCACGCACAAGCGGCAAGGTAAGAGCATCGCGCATGTTTCCTGGCTGTCCGTCAGGACGTGGAGTAAGCCGATTCAAAGAGAATATGCTGTCCGTGAAAATCGTGACAGAAGCAGAGGGAGGACGGTGTTTTCTAACCGATGCGATAACCGTTTCCAGGCCTTGAGAAAGTGCGGCTAGCTCTGCATGGGCACTCGAAAGTACGCGGTAGGAGTGCCAGTAACGAATGTTGAAGTTTTCGGGTCCCAAACCGTCCTCAGTCTCGTAGGGGTGCTTCTGGGCTTCATCGTTGTAGTTGTGATCCAACTCAGCGGGACCCTGTTTGTGGTAAGGATTTCGAAAAATCACACCGTAACCGCCAGGGCCCCATGCGCGTTACTCTGGGTCTCTCTTCCTCCCCCTTGTCTTATCGGAGTCATCGTCTTGCTTTCTGTAAGAACCATCAACAAAGAGGTTGAACTGCGGCGTGCCATCCACCCACAAGGCCGCCTTCTGCGCATTTCTGGCAAGGCGCTGGGCCTCTCCGTTGGCCTTCTTAGGATACTCGATTGTACCTTTGAAGGCGCGGGTCTCTTCTTGTCATATGGGAATCCGCGTGTCACCGGTGGGAGTGGGCGGCGTGTCTGGAAGCCTGCGGGCCGGTGTTGCCTTGTTGTTGCTGCTGGTGCGAGTGTTGAGCCTGTGCCTGGCGGCCGGGGCCCCACGTTGCTTCGCTGACATCTGAGCTCCAGGCGCAAAGGTGTCGTAGGAAGTGATCGGCGTGTTGATGCTCGGGGGTAATGAGATGTTCGGGACATCTTGAGAGATATTATGCGTCTGGTTGGAGGCGTCGGTGACAGAGCCAGGGGCATGCTCAGGAGCCTCCGAGGCATCTCCCATAAAGTAGAACGACGTATCGCCAACCTTGTAGCGCTTAAAGACATTTCCATTGGCATCGGTCAGGAATCCCGGGCTAGGGGGCCGCTTTCGAGGTGTCATCTTCAGGCAGGGAAGAGTGAATGAAGAACTAAAAAATCAGGCTCATCGTAAGCGGAGGACAGATGAGAAGACGGGATGGGGGCGTCTGCTGAAGAAGCTTATCTTTTCAATGAGGGCAGTGGGAGTGGTTGTGGCTCACTTGAACACTTCGAGAAGATCGTGTCTGCGACGTGCTTTGCGCCTAGTAATCTTCAGAGGAAACAATGAATGACGCGACTAGCGACTTGCGACTAGGACTGTCGAAGCAGCTACGAGAAACACAAATGCGAGACTTGGCAAGTAAGGTCGAGGTAAATGCAAATGGAAAAGGATAGATCAACAAAGTGGGAGGGAAGGAATTGGTTATGACCTGGCCTAGGTACCTAGGACAACACGACTTGAGACGGGCCGGCTGTGGCCGATTGCGTGCTGCCTAGAGGGAGCGAAGTGCCAGAAGCTGAGGGGCAGAAATACTTATCGAGGGCTTATCGAGGGTGAAGGGAGCGAAGGGAGGTACGACAACCGGAAGGTCCAATTTCATTTCACTGGAGTTGGGATGACGTACACCAGCAAAGCAAGTCCACAGCCTGGCCAAAATGTAATGGAAGGCGCGAAGGGACATCGTACGCCCGCCTCGTCGACCAACGAAAGTCATAATCGTTTATATTCCCTTGATAACTGGAAATGACCAAGCCAATCTTCCTCCTCATGTGGTATAATCGAAATTTTGCGGATGAGTGTCAAGCACGTGCAAACAATCAGACTTCGGACCCAACCGAACAATAAGCAGTCTGTTAGTGGGTCCCAGGTAGGCAAGGGGCACTGGGCCAGAGTCACATGCCCTGTGCCGTGCCCATCGTGCCCTGCCTAGACCGCACCACTTTCTAGCCTTCCAGACTCGCCAGTCTCTCCTTCTCTAGAGAGGTGAGACATGATACAAAACCAACCGAATACACGCTTGCTCTCGTTGTTCGTGATCTCACACAGTCCCCTGAAAACCCACCCATACAAGTTGATATTAAGTGACATTGAGGAATCGAAGATCAAGCAAAAATAACAAGATAGGAAAATACTACCTAGGTAAACAGAAGTTGGATCTAAAAAGAAGACAAATAGCGAAAAAGAAAAAAGAGGGCTGGTAAATATTTGAGTGCCACTGCCGTGAATCGAACCTCGGACCTGCTTTTCGGCTCTCACCGGCCTTACCCAGGACTTGAGCTTCGCTTAATCGGCTTGTGCTACCATTACACCACGGGGCCATTTACCAGTGAATATTTGTTAAAGGCAGAGCCCCGAATGGGATGCTTATATCCGCCTTTCCCTTTACCCGATGGCTACTAGTCATTGCTTGCTCCGGCCACGGGTGAGATGATGACCTCATGAACATACCTTCACTTTTTCATTCTCTAGTCTTCCCCGACCTCAATCTTTCATTCCATCCTCGGTCGTCCACCTAACGCAAAGTTGACGGCGTTCCGGAACGCCGCCGCCGCGGCGCAATTATCAGATCACAGCGCCGGCACAAAGCAGGTTTGGCATCTATCCAAAGTGGTATGTATGTATGGGTGCGGCGGTGCTTGTACATCAGTTTGGTACCTACCTATTGTTCGTCACTGTAATTCAATTTGAATCGCCACCAAGAGTGTACAAGTAGGCGATAAAAGCCTTTACTCGCGATGGTCGACGTCCGACAATAAGACCTGTGAGGTAGACATTGTTAAGCTTGAAGACGAGTATCCATAGATGGGATGGGCGTTATCACCAGACCCTGCAATTTACACCCTAGGTGCAAGGAACATGGGACACTAACATGTTAGAAGGGCATCTAACCAATTCGCTTCAGAACGTACTTAGATCAATGTTTGCCCGAGTTCTGTTGGCCAAGATATCGCCGAGTGTCCGACGTGAGTTTGCGTGTCGGTTGCTGGACTGGGCTTCGAGCGGTGCGGTCCGCGGTGGGGCCGGTGGGACCGTCTGCGGTGGGGCCGTATTGTACTCCACTCCCCAGATTCGCGGGTCCCGGAATGCACCGGGAAGGGTTTACCCCTGGTGAGTCCTGACAGGCTTCTTCCCATCGACCTTCGTGGTAAATGCCGTGAGAATAAAACGTTGGCGAAATAAAGGTGGAAGCGGGTCAAGCAAGAAACATCAATTGCCATTCTCTCCCATGCAATCAAGCCAGTTCCTACTATTTCTCCTGCGCTGACTGCATCCCAAATCCAAACCCCCCCCAACCCAAGCAACCGCTGACCTAACCGATGCTCAACATCAACCAGTGCAAAGTATCCATACTGATATATACTACTCAATAAATCCAAACTTCCATACTGATGCAACATATGCTTTTGATCATTCTCATTCTCATAACTCATCCGATGCATTGATCCAAACTTCCCATGTTCCATTTCCCTCCCTGCCCACCCCAACCACAACCGACCCCCCACTACCCCAGAAGACCGAACCCAAACTTCCTCTTTACTTTTCCAGACTAGTACTAGGCCAGCCTCACCAAACACCTCTCCCCTTCCCCTCAAACACAAAGTTCAACACCACCGCCACAAACAGCGACGCGCAGAGAACACTCGGTCCCCACTTATCATAGTACCTCGCCGCCTTTCTCGTCCTGATCGCGCGACTGCGGTAGAGGTAAATCACCACGGCGTAGCACAGCGACAGGAAGGCCAACAAGGTGAACACGCCGGCGGCGATGATGGAACTTCTGCGACCGCCCTTGTCGCTGGAGCCAAAGTTGAGCAAGGTGACGGCTATGGTACCGATGTAGATTGAGTATTCGAGCTGTATAGCATGTTAGTTCAGGCGGCCTGGGAACCTGGGAAAGGAAAAGGGGAAGTAAAAGAGGGAAGGAAAAAAAAGGGAGAAGCGACATACCCATCCCAAAAACGTCCTCTCCGCAGCAAAATACACCTTGGGCTCCACCCTCACCGGCACATAAATCTTCTTGCCCTTGGGCGCCTTGATCCTTTTCTGATGAATCTCGCCCGCACCCAACAGGCTCTCCAGGTTCGCATTTCTGGGCACCTCCGATGCTCTGGGCCTAGGGACCATCGCCTTAAGGACTGACCAGGCCACCCTCGCCGCGGCGTTCGCGCGCGTTTGCAAAAGAGTGGAGTAGTAAGTCCAGCCGCCGACTCTCCTCGCCTCCTCGAGCCTCTCGTCATCGGATTCGTCCTCCGAGTCGTACAAGTAGGTATCCTCGTTGGAGGCCCGCTCGACGGTCTGGTCTTCGACATCATGAGCGGTTAGACCGCCACGAGCCCTGCGGTTCCTAGCGGAGCCTTGGACGCTGGTTTCGCCGTTCTGGCTGTCCTGGCTGCCGGTGGCGGTCATGTTCTCATCGTCGGAATCGTAATCGTCGTCTTCATCAACGCCGGAGGTGCTGGTCCTTGTGGAGTGTTCGAGGCGCTTGATGCCAAAGTCGTGCGTGGGCGGCTTGCGGATGTCGACGTCCATCTGGGGGAACCAGTATGGGAGGAGGTGGATGCGATCGGGGAAGAGGCTGGCAGTGCCGTGGATGAACTTGGAGAACTTGGGCACGGCTTCTACCAAGTGGCTGGAGATGAGCTGGCGGACCCACTCGGGCGGTTCCTGGCCGAGCTGTGTCTGCAACTTGACTTCGAGAACGGCGTACGGGAAGCGACAGATGTCACTGGGAGGAAGCTGGGAGAAAGGGTAATCGATGCCGATGTCCGTGCGCCGCCAGTTGTCCCCAGACCGCTGGACACCATCCAGATTATCTTCGCGGATCATGGTCAGCTCGGTGTCGAGAGATATGCGCACACGCGCGTCGGCGGGTAGCTGGAAGGCCGTTCGGTGGTAAAAGGAGCGGACAACAGGCTTTAACTTCTTCTTAAGGACAGAGTACTGGATCTCGGCGGCGAGGCGCTCGTCTTCGGCGATGGCCTTTTCTGATTTCTTTCCTTCCTTGCGCGCCTTTTCGAAGATGGCGGCGGGAAGAAGCTCGCCGCGCATGTAAGCGTTGACCAACTTTTCTTTCAGGGCGAAACGGGCTTTGACGGACTTTTCGCCGGTCCAGTCTTCTCTGTGGGTTTTCCGTTCAACGAAGATGGTCTCGGTTTGCATGCCACCGTACCATCGCAGACGGATGGCCTCGGCACCTTCGGTCTTCTTCAACCGACCCTCGTAGAGCTCAAATGTCTCAGGGTTGTCGTAATAGATGGATGTGATGGCGGAGTCGGCCTCCTCAAACTCTTTGCTCGGATTGAACACAAGAACGGGCAGATGCTTGAGGATGATCAACTTGAGTTCGGTGACGTTGTCGGGGTGCACCCAGTATTTGGTGGTATGTCGGACAAAGCTGCCTTGGCTTCCGCCAGCAGAACTGTCGCCCTTGACGGGGTTGCCTCTTGTCCTGACCAAATCGTACAGCTTCGACAGCTTCACGACCGCCGCGTCGTAGTTCTCCTTGTAGAATGGCTTCGCCTTGAGACGTGCGTCAAATACGGGTTTCAACCGCCATCCCGTTATCTTGTCGTGCTTCTTGATGATCTTGTAGAAACCGGTATAGTTGACCTGGACGAACTTGGCAAGGTCATGGACCTCGGCAATGATATCGCTTAGATCCTCCTCCAGCAGCATGAACTCCTCCTCTGTCGGCCCATCTTCAGTAAGACCCCGTTCGTGTAGACGGTTGACGACATCTCTGACTTCGCGCTCGCTGACGGCTATCCTCCTCGAGATCTCCATGGCCTTGACCTGCTGCTTGGTATGGACCTTGTCGAGCTCCGCCTCGAGCTTGCTGACGAAGCGTTTTTCATCCTCCTCTGTCCACTCGCCCCTGGTGCCGCTGGGGCGCTTCAGGTCAGCCTTGAGGCCGTCATAGTCGATGTAGTACCATTGGTATTCACGGATGACGCTCGAGCGGAGTTGTTCGCCGAACTTCATGACGATAAGCCCTGGACGCAACCGACGGGGTTTGTTGGGGGAGTTTGAGAATCGATACTTGGTTGAGTGCCACGTCTGTTTTCCTGTGTTGAGATCCTGGACGATTAGCATGGGCACGGAATACGCGAAGAACGGGACAATGAATAGAGCGTTACGGGTAGCTTCGAACCTGATTCTAGCTGACGGGCCTACGGGAGTAAATATGGGTCGCGCAAAGAAAAAGGAAAGGTCGTGTGACTCGACTGGGTAGTCGATGGTCGTCTCGGTAGGTAGTATCGATAGGCCGGCTTAGAATGTGACTACTGCGAACATGTGGTTGTCGAGTGGTTCGTGGTTGTCGTTTGTTGTTGGGATGGAGTTGATGCGAAAAGATGGAACTGAGGATAACAGAAAGTTGGCCGTCGACACTAGCACTGATGCTGCAGGCAGTCTGCGTCGAGCTGTTAGTGCATGCTACGTGTACACCAAGGGCGACTTGGTTAGGGCCGGGCGGCCTTGAGGTCACCATGAAGGCACGTTCCACAGATGGTTGCTGCCATTGGCCAATCAAGCCCTTGCCTGGTGTCGTTCAAAATGGGGTGATATCATCACTGCAGTGGGGCCGTGCATTAACAGGGAAGGGCCTGTCTCGGGCGACAATCTGTTAACGACGGATAGACCCGCTGTAGAGCGCTAACCTTGGTCATGTGAAGAGAGAGCGAATACTGTACCTCTAGACAAAGGAATGGTAAACAAGAGATATGAGATGGAGTATGATGGTGACGAGATTATCAAGAGGGCTGTCTTGAAACAGTCTTTATATAAAGATGTGTTTGGCCATAGTGAATCAGACATTTTCACAGCCGTACTGGCCGGCCACAGTATCTTCACCCTACCAAGTGCACTGTAACCAGCAGGAAAATGTTTCACACCCATAACCCTGTCCATTGTGCTTCGGACCACTACTAACCCTGAGCTATTCAACTTGCCTGCCCCACTGAAAAAAAAATAAACTGCCCAATCGAGACACTTGATGGCCTTGCTCTCTCGCCGTTAACAGTCAACATCACACCCCAAAACACCAGCCACCATGTCCGATAACGACTCGATATCAGTCCGCATCTCGGAGGATTGCCCTCCCGAGATCCAGCGCATGCTCACGGCCGCCTGGGCCCACGATTTCGAGACAGTCAAGAAGCTGATCGACACGCCCGAAGTCGCGAGAGGCCAGGACCCCACGACGGGCGAGTCTCCTCTGCACGCTGCCATCCGCTCATGCGGTGCTCCTTCTGAGGATGACACTCCCGAGGACCTCGAAAAGGCCAAGGCCACTGTCTCTGAGCTGCTCATGTGGGGTGCCATCTGGAACGATGTCGACAACAACAACGAGACTCCCGGCTGTGTTGCTGCCCGTCTCAACAGGCCTGAGCTATATGAGCTCTGCGTCAATGCTGGTGTGAGGGCCGAGATGTTGTTTGGTCTGATGGATGGCTATGAGGCTTTGGATAGTGATGATGAGGATGAGGAGATGGCGGAGGGTGAGGAGGCACAGCCTGAGGATGGCGAGGAGGCTCCCGAGCTTGTCGCCGCGGAAGAGGTTGAGGGTGCTCCAAAGCAAGAGGCAACTGCTGAGGAAGAGAAACCCGCTGTCTTCCAACCGCCTGCGGTCAACCTTGAGGAGCAAGTCACCAGCGACAAGTACCTCCGCTCCACTGTCGCCTACTCCGACGGCAAGTTGGTCGACGACGCCGGCAACGGTGTCATGATGGCCTGGGAAACCGACATCATGCGTCGCAGCGTTGACGCCCTTCTCCCCAACAAGGAGTCCGGCAAGAGGATCCTCAACATCGGCTTCGGCATGGGTATTATTGACGGCATGTTCGCCGAGACCAAGCCCGCCGTCCATCACATCATTGAGGCCCATCCCGAAGTCCTCGAGTACATCTCCACCCCCGAGTCCAAGTTCGATTCCACCTGGGAAGAGAGCGGTCCGGCTCCCGGTGCCTACAGAGTCTGGGAGGGCAAGTGGCAGCAGATTGGACTGCAGCTTTTGGAGGAGGGTCATATCTACGATGCCATCTACTTTGACACCTTCGGCGAGGACTACGGCCAGCTGCGCATGTTCTTCACCGAGTACATCCCCGGTCTGCTTGACTCCAACGGCATCTTTGGTTTCTTCAACGGACTGGGAGCTGATCGCCAGATTTGCTATGATGTCTACACCAAGGTCGCTGAGATGCACCTGGCTGATGCCGGTCTGGACGTGGAGTGGAAGGAGATTCCTGTGGACATGAAGGAGCTGGCTGAGGCCGACAAGGACGGATGGGAGGGTGTCAAGAGGAGGTATTGGACTCTTGATAGTAAGTCTTGGACGTTTAGCTTCCTGTGTTCTGTACTCCTTGCTAACATTTCACAGCTTACCGCTTGCCCGTGTGCACGTTCCTCGGATAAGCTTCTTCTTTCTTCTCTCCGTCCAAAATGTCAAAGCCGCGATACCCATTCTCTTTCGTATGAAGCCTTACAGCCCCACAACCTATGCCATTGTTCCGTTTCTTGCCTGTCGCCCACACCCTGGCTTGTTCTGACCATCCACACATGAAAAACGAGTTTTTCTTTCCTTGTCTGCTTTCGGTATGCTATGCCATGTTAATGCGAACATTACACCACTGTCGCCGGCTCCACCACGACCAACCACGAGTCCCGGACTTTGTTCCGCTTCGGTTTAGCAAGGACCGACACCGCAACGACCCGGTGATGAGCTTCTCACCTCCCAAGTCGGGCATCCACGCTAGCAGTACCGCAAATTCTCACTCATAACGGAGATGCTCAATCCGGGAAGGCAACACCTTTATGCGGGTGTTTTCACTCTACTCTTAGCTACAGATGTAGCTTCTTTTCAACTGGATTGGCTCATAATCCTAGTATGATCCACAAAGCATATCCGTTATGAACGAGTATTAGCGGTAGTGATGCTCCCTCCGTCCACAAATGAACTTTTCTCCCACCATACAATTCGGCCAATCTTATATAACATCGTCACGGTGGTCTACGCGGCTATCGTCTCACGATAAGCATAGTGTATGCACCCTCACTCGGACAGATGCCGGAGGGACAGCAAGTTATATAAATGTAACCGTCCCTGTCAGCATCGGACTGTTGGGATCGCAATCAGTAAGAGCTCTACAGATACCTTCATGTCGACAGGGTTTAGAAGCTTGTTTTGTCGACAAGCCGGTACCACCCTAGGCACGGTCCGCGCCTTCCCATGCATCAATAGGTCAAGCTCCATCGCTGTCGATATTTTCTTCGCTATCGCAATCACCTCCACCTCCTCCACCTCATGAAGCAAGCTAGAAAAAAAACTATCAATGCTCTGAAAGGCTCGCCGAATGGATTGAGATAAATCACCGCAGAAGCGCGCGGAGAACAAACTCCGGCAACAGTTCGGACCGACGATCATCTCGCTGGATTGGCCAGCTGCTTGCTGTGGACCAAGTAGTTCAAGTCTAGACAGGCTGTGATGTTTCGTTCGTGCAACCATCGTCAGGGTCCGAACTCCACCATACTACTACCCTATTAATATCCGGCTCACAACTCGATGCGGCTACACTAACTTCTACGCGAGACTAATGGCATACGGGAATGGTGTGTGCCACACAGAACATCTGCCGGACGGGTGTAAGTCTGGCCTGTGAAGAGTGGAAAGTTCATGATGTCTTTTTGTGAAGAAGGGGATATAAAGCATGGCGGCTCTCCCTTCAAACTCTCCCGGCCGAGTTCCTCCAGCACAGGGACGACTACACAGGCGATAGGTTGCCCAACATGATTCTCCCCACGAAGGCTTCCCTCGGAGGCTTCTTCGACCCTTCTCATCTCACAAATGCATCTCTCAGGGCCATCCTCCTCACCACCTTCTCCCTTCTCATTGTCTACTACGTCACCTCCTCCATCATTGCCTGGTACCGCCTGCGTCACTTCGACGGCCCATGGCTGGGCAAATTCTCCTACCTCTGGATCTTCAAGATCATCCACTCGGGCCAAATGGGCGAAGCAGCCCACGCCGCCCAAGACAAGTACGGCGGCGTCGAGCCCGGCTACCCTTCCACCGTGCGCATCGGCCCCTCGGACCTCATCACCACCGAGCTCGACCTGATTCGGCGTATGTCCGGCGCGCGCTCGCGCTACGTCCGGTCGGACTGGTACAAGCTCAACCGCCTCGATCCTTATGACGATAACATGTTCAGCACCACCTCTACCACTTACCACGATAAACTCAAGAGCAAGATGGCTCCCGGCTACGCAGGCAGGGACAACACCGGCGTGGAGAGGGACATCGATTACGTGATCAGCAAGCTGGTCGACAAGATCAGGGCCAAGTACGCTGCGCCCAAGGGGTCGACGTCACCAGCGGGGAGGGAAATGCTGGAGTTCGGCCAGATGGCGCAATACTTTACGCTGGATGTCATTTGCAAGACGGCGTTCCAGGTCGAGTTTGATCATATCACCAAGGAGGAGGACGTGTTTGGGTACATCTACATGGTCCACAATCTGGTCTATGGTAACGCTATGGGTGCAACGATTCCGATGGTCGGGAAGATTTTGAGTAATCCCCTGTTCTTGAAAATCTTTGGCCCGACGACGAAAGATCCCAGGGGGATGGGCTTGATCATGAAGTGGGTTTTTTTTCCTTGTCTCGGCTTGTTGGGAAGACGACTGACAGGAAACAGGGTCGCTCGAGAAATTGTCGGCAAACGCTTTGCTGCCGATGCTAAAGACCAGCAGGACATGCTTGTAAGTCTTCTCCCTTCCTCCTTTTTCCCCCTTGCTCCCCACTAACCACCCCAAAATATCACAGGGCTCCTTCATCCGCCGCGGCCTCACCCAACGCCAGTGCGAGACCGAATCCATCTTCCAGATCCTCGCCGGTTCCGATACCACCGCCACCGGCATTCGCTCCGGCCTACTCTACCTCTGCTCCAACCCGCGCGCCTACACGCGCTTGCAGCGCGAAATCGACGAACGCATCGCTTCCGGTCTCATCTCTGCCCCCTGCATTACCAATGCCGAATCCCTCTCCTTCCCCTATCTCCAAGCGGTAATCTACGAGTCCCTGCGCATGCGCCCTCCCTTCGATGGTCTTCCGTTCAAGATCGTCCCACCTGAGGGCGATCATACCCGCGATGGAAGGTTCATTCCCGGTGGAACGAAGATTACGGCTACGTTTGGTGCGATGCAGAGGAATAAGGAGGTGTTTGGCGTCGACAGTGATATCTGGAGACCGGAGAGGTGGTTGGAGGAGGAGGGCTGCGATGCGGAACGCAGGAGGGAGATGAAGAGCGTGGTGGAGATGGTGTTTGGGTATGGGAGGTGGCAGTGCGCGGGCAAGATGGTGGCGATGTTGGAGTTGAATAAGGTTTTTTGCCAGGTAAGTTACCGTTTCTTTTTTCTTCTTTCGTATCTTTTTTTTTCTTCTTTTTTTCTTGGATCGCTGGGGAGAAAGGACAAACGCTGGACGATGGAAGACGATCCAAACGTGGAAGTCGGGGTCAGGTCCGCGATAAAGGAGTAACAAGAAGATGCTAACAAGGCGCGCAAACAGCTCATTCGGAACTTCGACTTTCAGCTCGCCAACCCTACACAACCGTGGAAGAGCCGCAACTATCACATCTTTTTCCATGACGACTTTTATATGACTGTTACGGACAGGCACAATAAGACGGAGGAAGAGAAGTCTGGCTAGGCATCTGTCGAGAAGTATCAAATAAGCAAAATGACGAGTTGACTTCCAGTGTTGTTCCGTTTTCTGTGTCTCTTCACACACATGCCATCCACGCTGAAGTTCACGATATTGCCCCCCTTCAACTCTCCGTTAGGTCGACGGGCTGCCTCAGATGGCAAAACACTCAAGAGGTTCTTGCTGTCATCTGTCATTGTCTGGTTACGAGCACCTGAGCAGGATCCACATCAACACCGATGTCATCTGTCTCTCACTGTTCGGCCTCCAAGTGACCTATGGGCCATAGCTCCGCAAGCTCTCCCCAGCTTCCAGATCCGTTCCAGGAACACGCACTAGCATCTCCTTCCCAGAATTTGGTGCACAGCTGTTAGTGCCCACAGACCTCGTTATCATACGCCCGAGGCCTCCTCGTATCCCCAACTCCCCAACCCCTCAAGCAATGACGTCCACTCTCCGTACATGCTCTCCAGACACCGCCGTCAAAATGACATCTTACAGTCCATGCTTCTCACATCCACACTTACGTCCCTATATGAAGGTCGTCCTCTCTCTTCATTCCTTCCCATAATTGCGTGCTCCTACTCCCCTCCTTCTTCAGAACTCGTCCCATGCATCATCAGTATCATCACGAACGTCAACAACATCATCAAAACCCCGAACAACATCACAACATGCCGCAGCACGGAAAGAAACAGGTGCGCCAGGAGAACATTGGCCACCAGCCGCACCACAACAGGCACGAGGGCGAGCAGGAGCCCGGATACACCGATCTCGCTCTGGAGGAGGGTCATGATTTGATTTACCGCGCTGAGGAGGAGGCTCATGTATGTTTGATGACCATCCCATCCCTATTTTCCCCCGGCTCTTCCATCACTCAGTCTTTCCATCCATGTTTTCGTCTCAATCCCGTCCCCATTCGACGATCTCTTTGATCGCTCACCTCTGGACAAATCTCGGTCGAAGCGTCCATGTCCCCTCCACACTGCCTCCTTCCCCCATGACGACCTCCTCTCACCCACCCACCTCCATTTGCCCTTCCCCACCACCTAGTTATATACCTCATCACACACACACTCTCTCTCTAACACCCCAATCACACCAAAGATGCATGACGACGAAAAAACGATGCCAAAATCCTCCACGCCGCAATCCGCCCAACAGCAGCAAAATATATCCCAAATGGGCAAGCAAGGCGGCATGACCAAGGACATGAAAGCCAAGATGATGCCCGAGTCCTCTTCTTCTTCGGAGTCGTTTCAGCCCCAGGGTTCGTCCTCTTCCGGTGGTGGTGGCTCCTCTGGCATGGGCACGAGCATGGGCACGCAGCATCAAACAATGGAGTCTGGTGGTGGTAGTAAGCAGAGTGGTGGTATGGGGGAAAATTTGAAGAAGGGAATGGAGGGGATGGGAAAAAAAGTGGAGGGGGTGAAGGAGGGGATGAAGGAGGGGATGGGGATGGGGAAGAAGTGAATATGCGACCGAAGGGGAGATCTGAGGGAGGAGAGGGTGGTGAAAGGAAAGAGCAGGATGATGAGACAGATTGGGAGGGGGCTGGTTTGTGGGCTTTGGTATTAGGAGGCGGTTGATATGGTCTGATGAGGTGAAAAGTAGAAAAGAGGTGTATGGATAGTCTTGTTTTATAACATTGCCTTAAACTTGAAGGCTAGGATTCTGTGAATATTTATTCGAGATGATATTTGGTGACTGTGATCTGTTATTGAAGGGACTATAAGCGACGTTCGCACTTGAGATCCCCCTCATATGTGGTCTTGTTCGGCCGGACATACAACAGTTGTTGGCCTGTGGATATTCGTCAAACATTTGTCGGAGATCAAAGTCCTATATCCCTATTCTATCTGTGACGTACTTCTGTCATCCAGTTGGTCGAAACCGTTGAATGATAGCCGAGTGTCCATGCTGTGTTTGTCGTTGTGATTTCGAGTGACTGACACTGGGCAGAGGGAACAAAGGGAGTGAATGGCAAGGGCAATCGGCAGATGCAAAAGCTGGGTTTTCTTTCCCGCCAATTCTTGTCTCGCATCACACAACGCGGTACTGAATGACCAGAAAGAAGGGGTTAATTGCCGGCGAAAATCTTGGAGGGAGAAAGCCACCACGATGGGAGATACCTGCCTTTCAGCGAAACAGGCATGCATCACGCAGCCGACAATCAATTCTCTATTGACAGTTGCTTGTTAGAGTTTTTACACCAACTTTGACGGATTCAAAACAAAGGAAAGTGCACATGGATGTTTGCAACACCGATAACGGGCCCACCTCAACATCGTTATTTTGGGAGCCCGTCAGTGATCAGTGCACTCTGCGTTGTCTGTATCAATTCTTCATCCATCAATCATTGAAATGCATCATTTTGCGGAGCTTGATCATAGCATGGGCATGGAGCGTACCAGCTTGTACCCCAAATTCACTCTCAATTTTGGTAGCTGTCATGGCTTGGTCCATGCGCATGCCATCGGCTGCATTGATGTATTTAACCATGCCCTCTTTAAGGTTGCACTTCTTACTCTTTCTTCCTTTTTCTTCCTTATCTTTAGTTATTTATCAATAACGTCAAATTAATCGTGTGCACTCCCGCTTCGAGATCTACGTGCGTGACAGTAGCCCACAACAAACCACATGTCCACGATATGCCGTGTATTTTGCCGTCTACGGTTCCCAGCCGTCACTGTTCGAAATCCCAACCGCTTCGAGGATGGCTGAAAGGCTTCACAGTCACTAAAATGCCCCTTTATAACGAATTTTGTTCGAGCGTCAGCTCTAAACGCTGTCCTGTCCTTATTGCCAATCCTGCCATCGTGAGTGATCATCTCAACCCGGTTCTTTACGCACATTCACGAGTAGTCTTTAGCAGTTTATCTGTCGAGACTCCCTTGGTCTGGGATGGCCATTCCTTTCTAGCGGAAGCAATCCAGCACCTAGCGATGAAATGAGACAGCTTGCGCAGGTTTTGTTCCCTTTCAGTTTGCTTTCCTGCCCCATGGTTACATGCACCAGGTGACACAACGTTCGCCATTTATAGGTAAGCAGAGGTTTTAGGTCGAGAAGCTGCAATGTTAATCCTTCATGCACCCTCTTCCAGTTGATCGTTAATGTAAACTTGCGTTCTGGCGCCCCTCATGCCGCTTTTTAATGGATTTATTACCTATAAGAGCAAAGCATTTCATGCATCGAGCTCGGTAACGGTGGGTGTATGGCGCGATATTTGTGCATATCCCCTATATATCTGACAGGACACTCATGTGAGAGGAGCGCCATACGTATAAGATTCCCCATATAGCACATGCATATAAAACATGCACTCAATATTCTCCCAAACAATTCGCGGTCCCGAATCCGCGGGCGGTGGGCCGCTCGTGGATCAGCTCATCTCTCTGCCCTGCCATGTTGCAGGGTTTGATGCTACAGTTCCGTTTCATGCAACAGCAACCTTATGCAAGACTTAGGGGCATCTCACCATTTCCAGATACTCCAAGGGTGTAATCTCGCTCCTTCTTGCAGTAGATATAGTGGTGATGCCACTATGCTCGCGGCTCGAGATGAGGGTTGCAGTTGCTAGACGCGCGGTTGATGATTTCGTATGGATTGTAACGTGAGAGCTTCTAGAAGCAGCATGTTATGCCTTTCGGTTATGGTTATAGGGGGTGCTTTGAGGTACTTCGGTGTATTTGCTGAAGGTTGGTTGGACTCACCTTTCTTGGACCTCAATTGCCTCCGATCGGGTTTCAGTCTTCTGGGGTTACAATGGAGCTTCTCCTGGCATATCACTTTGCAGACAACAGACAATCCTCGCTCCATAAGATCTAACTTCTCCAAATGAATCCAATCGTCGAGACTTCGACATTGACCGCCGGAGTTCTCGCCATCCGAGCGAGTCCTCCTGCGTCTCCAAAAGCTCAAGCCTCCAACCGATCCCTCACCGCAGGTACTGATGAGGTCTTCAGTTCTCCACAATCTCCTTAGACGTGCATGAGCCCAGAGACGGCAGAAACGGCTGGCTCCATACAGCGAGGGCCATTCATGGTACCAGACCTCTAGGCAGGTAGGTAGAGGTACGCACATGCCCTGCCCAGCGGCTCCAGTCCGGCCCCCGTACCGTTGTCGTTCCTATTTAACCGGCTCATTCATCCCCGGATCTAGTCCCCTCTAGCTGCTCTAGCCCATTTGTATTCATATCCATTGATGTCCCTTTCATGCGGCTCGTATCAGTGTCCAGAGAGCCGGGTTGTTGGTGTCTACTGTGCTGTATCAACTGTGTAGTAGTCCTCCCTTCGGAGAACGGTTGCCTTGTGCTGCTCTTTCGCTTGAGTCTAGTGCCAATTGCTACTCCTTCCTTCCCCCAAATCCGCTTCACGGCTGGTCCACTAGATGTACCTACCCAGTGCCACTGCAAAACTCCTATGCGCGTGGATTGGAGCTTTTGGGATCTCTACCCGTAGTGTAGAGGCACGTTGAAATGTTATATCCGCGGATGGCGGTCATAGACTCATGGCCTGGTGCTCACTCATCCGGATCCTTCATTCCTCCCCAGCGATTGGCCCCGGGTTAGAAGCTACTTACCAGCAAAATTGCTTATACCTCTGCATTCGGATATTGTACAGTGTCCGGGGTACCTGGAGGAGACAGATTGAAATGGACGTCAGGTCAACTGAATCCCCGCCGTGCATTTTGAGCTTGACCATGATTGGGCTCGCTGGGCTCTTGTGGATAATAATCTGTCATGGCCTAAACGACCTCGCTTCAACAAGCGAACTCTTCCGGATCGTCTCGTGATGGCGAGTGAAGGGGCGAACGCTCACTGTCGCCGCTGCGGGGGAAGCTACACTACTGGATTATCGATTTGGCCTGGAGATCTGGAGTGATTGGTAGGTTAGCAGCGAGCGAGTGACCGATGAATGAGGTGGCAAGTGGATTCCTTTTGGGTCCTTTCTCCGTCGGCGAATGGCCATGTATTTGTTGATCTGGGAGTTTGGGCAACGTGTAGGTGTGTAGAGCCCTGCGTAGGAGTAGCCGTGCTCTTGGTGTGGTATCTATCTCCATTAACAATGGACATGTAGATCGTTTGTCCAAATCCATCGTTGCTGCCTCATCTCAGTTTCCCGCCGTCAACAAGTGCCCCATTTAGTACCTAGTCGCGGTCCCCGGAAAATGGACTCGAACTAAAGTACTGCTGCCCTACGATGATACCAGCCCTCCTTGCTGCTACCACCTCGCCAAACGTCTTATTATGCGTTTCTTCTACTCGATTTGGTCAAGATTCGGAGAGTGTCTTGTCCAAGTTGCCTCCATTCAGGACGAGACGCCAAACGGCCCAACACCACCCCATGGGGGGCATCCTTTCCCCAAGCCCCAAGGGTCCATCCCTCCCGTCTTTCCCACACGACACTTCGCGGAAGACGCAATGCTCCAGCTCTAACCAATCGACTCACATGACCTACTCTCATCTTACATTGCCTTCCCCCCATTGTTCCCCAATCTTTCCCATTTCACTCCCTCTTCCCACGACATTTCCCCTCAATCTCCACATTCACGCTTCCACCGCAGGAACTTATTCCCATTTATCCAGCAACCCCCTTGCCTTGCGCCTGCCCGAGATCTATCACAAGAATATCCAGGATCCGGGTTACCGAAACCAAAGAAACCTTCGCCGTCCTTCGTAGCTACAATATGCCCATCGTAAACTATGTGACTGCTAGGGTCCAGTGTCCACAGGTCTCAGACCAGACGGCTGTAGAGACGGTTGTAGAGACGGGTATGCATGTACCTCTACACTATGAACTTACCCGGAAGCCAAGTCGGCCAAGACCCCTTCAGGACTGATGTTGTAGATCCGGCTAAATGGAAAGAACATTCTCTTGCATTAGTGCCTCCTATCTTTACGAGATTGGTCTGTTGTTTGTGGAAGTTGTTCACACGGAGTACATTCATTCTCTTCCTGCGGAGGAAGATTGGAGTTGGAGTGAAGTGACCTGGCCCGCTCGCTCGCTTTCTTTCTCTCCACATGAAGCGTCCGCGGCGCGGCGTGGTGAGTTGGCGAAGTGGTGCTGGACTGCTGGCGGCCGCCTTTCCCCAGTGGTATTTCGGGATCTCGTGAGGATGGTTCCGTACCGGATCCGGTCAGGGCCCTTGGTGGTGTCTTCGATTCCTTCCGTTCTCGGTCTGAGGGTTTGAGTTGATCTCTGAGCAGTGGATGGCGCCAGATGAAAAGGAATCGACGGTGACGATTCCCGTCACAGCAACTTGAGTCATTGCCATTCTGCCAGAATGGCCAAAACTCGATCATGTAGGGTCTGTGGCGTCTTCTTCTGGCGTCTCTTTCTTCCGAGCTGGTTGGCGTTTATCCGCCCGTCCTCGTCGTGACTCCGTGAACTGTATGTGGTGATCGTTTGTTGTTGTAGTCCTTCGTTCGGTCGCTTCATGTAACCAGTCGGAAGATGAAGCCATCGCCAACCGTTTCTTTCTCCCGTAAATCAAGCACAAGCTGGAAGAAAGCATGCGAAAAGACACCAAAGAGTGCAGCAACAAAAGTGCCATTATCGTTTCCTTCCCAAAACTATTCCAACGACAACAACAAGAGGGTATAATAACGCTTTACCAACCAAGATATTCCAACTTTCCCATCCCTTCCCTTCCCTTCCCTTCCCAGTTTCATCCCGTCATCGACGTCGCCCATCATTCCACTTACTCAATTAACATCGTGAAAAAAAAAAAAAAAAAAAAAAAAAAAAATATTAACATGTAAACTTTCATATCGTAAATTTTCCAAGGGGACAGCAAGCAAGGCACTCAAAATCCAGCTAGCCAACTAACTGGTGAGTTGTCTGTCGTAGGAGCACAACGTTCCCCCCAAATTGGTGGAACGATCAATCACTAAAAGAGCAGAAAGAGGAGAATCCGAGACAAGAAACGAAAGCTTAAGCGCTTAAGCGGCAGACTTGCTCTCGTGCTCGTGGATCTCAACCTCCTTCTCGACCTGGTGAATGTCGATGTGGGCGACATCGGCCTCGTCGCCGTCGATGACCTTGGCGAGCTCCTCGAGAGTAGGACCCTTGGTCTCGACGTACATGAAGAAGACGAAGGCGAACTCGGCGGCGATCCAGCACTGTTTTAATTAGGTATCGTTAGCAGACGTCCTTCTGGCAGCACACAAAGGTACCTGTAGGTTGTAGAGGCGAGAAAAAAACCCGAACTTACGGTGTAAATGAGGTAAAGCTTCCAGGAGTGGTCAGGACCAAAGTAGTCAAAGGCGACAGGGTTGGCGTAGGTGTTGAGGGTAAGCGCGCACTGGACCGACATGTTCATGATCATCAAGCCCTTGCCACGGAGTCTGTAGGGGAGCACCTCGATGGCGTAGCCGACGAGCAGACCGGACCAGGCGAGCGAGTAGAAGATGCCGAAGAGCCAGATGAAGAAGATCATGGCCTTGTCGGCGCCCTTGGCGCGGTGCTCGCCGTAGAGACCGGCAGTCAGGGTCCAGATGACAAAGGTGCCGCACATGCCACCGGTGGAAGCGAGGAAAGCGGGGCGACGGCCGAGCTTGTCAACGAGCAGAGCCATGGTGACGGAAACGATGAGGGAGAGAGCGTTCTGGCCGGCGGAGAGACCGAGCTTGGCGGTGGAGTCGATGATGCCGGCGGTCTCGTACAGCTTGGAGGAGTAGTTGGAGATGATGGCGTTGCCGGACCACTGGGAGAAGAAGCCGAGCGACAGGAGAATGGCGAGGCGGTAACGGTTGCCGCGGGTCTTGAAGAAGTCGAGGTAGCTGCTGTTCTTGGTCGACTCCATCTCGAGGCGGATGGTCTCCTTGATCTCGCGGAACTCAAACTGGACGGTGGGGTGGTTGGCGTCGCCGTTGGCGTGGTACTTGGCGAGGATGTGGAGGGCCTCATCGTGCTTGTCCTTGGCGATCAGGAAACGGGGAGACTCAGGAACCCACCAGATACCGAGGAGCTGGATGATGGAGGGAAAAGCCTGGAGCAGGGCGGGAATGCGCCACGACCAGTCGTTGTGGATGTAGTGGGTGCCGAAGGCCAACCAGGAGACGACGAGGGCACCAACGTACCACAAGCAGTTGTAGATGGTGGTGAGACGAGCGCGGTGCTGAGGATGAGCGAGCTCGGTGAGAAGCATGGGGGAGGCGATCTGGGCGAGGGAGTTGCCAAAGCCGAGCATAGTACGGCCACCCATGAAGGTATCGAGGTTCTTGGCGGTGGCCTGGAGAACGGCACCGACGATCATGATAATGCAGCCAATGATGATGGGGGTCTTGCGGCCAAAGTTGTCAGTAAGGAGGGGGCTGTATAGTGAGTGTATCGAGTCAGCTTCATCAAATCTGCAATCTATTGCGATCCTTGTGAACACTTACACAAAGGGGATGGAGCCAATGGAACCAATCTGGTAGAGAGCACCGAGCAGACCAAGCTTGGATCCTCGCGGGTCGCCAAAGTACTTTATCCACGTGTCGAGGTTCTGCACGGAGTTGAAGAACATGCTGCAGGAAAGATGAGCGTCAGCAAGTTGTGCATCTTGAGAGAGAGCAATGTATCGAATCCCCTTACCCATCGTAACCGGTGGTGGCCGAAGCAATGCAGAGAATGAAGGCGTAGAAGTAGAGCTTGCGAAGACCGGGGTCCTTCTTCCAGTCAACCCTCTCAAACTGAGGAGCCTCCTCCTGGAGCTGATGGAGGTCGGCGGCCTGAGCCACGGGCTTCTTGTCGAGAATGCCCATCTTGAATGTGCTGTTGTTGTCTTGTCTGGGTTGAGCGATACAGCTGGTCCGTTCCCCTGGGACAAGTGGAGGAGAGGCTGATGAGGAAAAGACAGACACACAAGAAAGCGTCAGGACTCGTGGGGGAGGGAAGGGGGATTATATAACGAGTGAGTTGGTAGCTTTGACATTTGACGGATTCGAGTGGTAAGCTGCCGCCGCCCCATACGGAGAATGACCCAGACGGGCAGCCGGACCGGGAGCGTCTTCCAATGCATGCTGCTGAATACGTACCCAGGTCCTACCACACCAAGGAGGATTAGCTTGGGGATTTTGGGAGTGTACATTGGCAGGTACTGTGTAGCCAGGGACCGGGGGTGGACAACCATCAGGCAGGGGGTGGGAGGGAAAAGGGAAGACCAGAAGATTCAGGACCAGTCAGGACCAGCCAAACAGCTGCACCGAAGCTTAACCAATCCGACCATCTTGGCCGGCCGCCGCCTCCACGAGCCTCCACTTCCGGTGTTGGTGTGGTGTCTTTGGAGGCTGGAACCGACTTCATTTTGCTGGTCTGGGTCGGTACCGTTCGATGGAAGTGAGATGCATGATCATCACGATTCCATTTCCTCTGTCGGTCCTTCCGGGAGGAGGGCCACGGGATTTGGACTTAGCACAGAGGCTAAGTTAGTCCATCCCCCATGTTTGAGTTGAGTGGTCCATGGAAGCATTCATCGAAGGTTGTTTGTCGTCGACCCGGATCACCGCCTGCACAATCTAGGGTTTTGGGTTTCCGGCAGCCTGCCATTCCAAGCCGAAGCCGTGCCAAGCACTAGCAGCCAGGGGAGAGTGAGGTTGAAGAGTCTCTTCCAGTCTCACATGCCGTATGTATCTCCGTGTGGGGAACATGGTGGATGTAACCTCTCCAACCTTCCCCAACTTTTTCGTCCTGGCTTACTCCACCTCCGGAATCGTCACCCCATTGTGCCCGCCCCAGTGTGCCCCATTCTGGCCCAGTGTCTTTCCCCCTTGTTTTCCGTCGCCGAGCACAAGTTCCTCACAACTTTGGAGCAGACGTTGCTGAACGGGCGTTAGCTGGGCGGCTAGCTCTTCTTCTCCAGAGTCTCCAAAATTCCCTCTCCACACAACCACTTCAAGGCCACGAGGAGCTAGAGCCAAAAGGAGACGACATCCCCATCTGGGGTTCATACACTAGATGACCCGTCCTGACATTGGGTAGGGGCATGGACCGGTTCTGCTGCGGCTTTGACTGCTGTCGTGCCTACCGTCGTGCCTGTGTACCGAAACTCGACCACACATTCGAGACAGTGCAACTCGACGAACGGCACAGGTATAAGCGATTCGTAGCGAACGGCGAATCGAATGGGTGTTTTGGGACAGCCAACCAGACAACAGCGGCATAGGCGGACCGAATCTGTGATGGCACATCAGCCAGCTTTTGCCAAGCGGACGCACCAGATGTGTGTTCGGGTTCTGTGGCGTTGGCGTTTATCGAGACGTTTTTCTTCTCTTTTTGGGGATGTATGTACTTTGCTCGATCCAGAGACGGGCGCCGTCCCATTCAACATCACTGTTTTCCTTCCGGGTCGAGTATCTCGCGGTGCCGGATGTATGTGCCATGTACGGGCGCGGCACACAACGGCGACGAACGCCGCAAAATGATACTGATAAGGGGCGCGATCCGGGTCGAGCAGGTCCAATGTTGCCGCGTTTTTCGCCCACCCGACCGGTCTGAGGGGTTCTTGCCTCGCTTGCTCGCTTGCTCAACCAACCGCATCCACATCCGCCAGCAGCAGGCATGGACAATTGGACATGGAGTAGGTATGCCTCCCGCGGCGGCGCGTGTTGCTATGTCTAAGCTGTTTTTCCAATATCAGGCAGAATGTGGAAGTCTGGGATGTCCCTCGCTTGTTGGATCTAGGACATCCTGGACTCCTGGACATTGTCTCGAGCGAGCGCCGCTGCCAGGCCCCAGACATCGGGACAGGACCGTACTAGATAGATTGAAATGCTGGCTACATCCGCTTGACAGGTCATGCTACTGCGATGTGTACGGTAGCTGGGTACTCGAGGCTAGACGCCTCGCTAGAGCAGGCCTACAGCGGGCTACAGCGGGAAGGGAATCACACACGGCCTGTGACGGCGTCGAGTGTGGTACAACCGGAGATCTGTGAATCTGGATCTCGAAGGGGCCAGCCTCGTCCGGTCCAGCGTGCCAATGGTCCAATTGATCATCAGATGGGATCACCGGGACACCGGGGAAGGTTAAAGATGGCGGCAACGGCGAAGATACTGTACTGTATGGAGGTGACCATGATCCAGATGTCTTGATTCTCGGCAAGAGAGCCGCATCAATGCACGCCCAGCTCTTGGGGACTTTGTGATTTTTTGGGAAATTCTGAACAACGCCACCGCATTGGAAAATGGGGTTTAGAAGGGAGGTCAACCAGCATGTGAGCAGGCAAGCCCGACAGGAAGGATTCTCCGCAAACCCGGGACCCAGGAGCGCCACAGAACGTCAGCGAGAGGCAGCTACCGGTAGGCTACCGAACACTGTTATCGAGACAGTGTCAACTGTCAACTGTCAAGCGATTCGACGGTTTCTGGTGATCACAAGATCCGAGGCCTTTTGCCATTCCATGACCGTATGGAGACAAGCGTCGTGTGTTCTCCCTTCTTTGCTTCTTGCGGCTCTCACCCCGACTCCTTGACTCCATCACCAGCTCCCCAGCTCCCCAGATTTCCTTTCCCCAGCTTTAGCTTCCCCAGCTCTCCCCAGGCTGCCAGCCAACAGTACCCCAGGAAATCGGATGAGACGAGAACAGTACGCGATGTACCTTTGTGGGATTCGCCCAGTGGTGTTGTCGAGGGGAAGGTGGTGGGAGCAAGGGCAGATTACCCGTCTTGGCGTGCATTTAGCCTGAAGTGCCCCTTAGCCGTTTATGGCGAGGGACGTTGACGAATGGGCGAGGCTTTTGCCTTTTGGAGGTGAAAGATGTTGGTCTTGGCTCTACTTGTCAAGCCCGGTCGCGGCGTTCGTTCGTTCAATGTTCGCAGAGTAGGGACGAGGGCCGAGTTTTTTTTTGGTATTTTTTTGACAATGAATTTGACGATCCTGGAGTCTGGACTCTGCAAGTTGTTTAAACACATGTGCTTCTGGAACCCATAGCGGTTGCCATGTGGGTTGTTTATTTGGTGATCCATGGACATTGATGGACATCAAACTGGAACTCGTCGTTGTCGAGGGAACACTACCGAGTGGATCATGGATAAACACGCAGAACACGCGGCTATCCACTGTAGATTCCCCACCCCACCGGCAGTGGATTTTTTCGAGTGAATGATGGCATCATGGTCCCAGGCTCTAGCGGTGTCCAACTCCACTGTAGACACAAAAATAAAAAGGATCAAAAGCACGGCAACCTGGAAAGATCAAGTAAACAAACACGACAACCTCGGCTAACAAGCGACATCAACAGATGGACGCACAAAGAACCAATGATCACTCCATTCGTTGGAGGTTTTCAGGTTGTCATGTTGTTCAAACATGGAGACATTGGAAGCGAGTTTGGGAGGCCACACGGGAAATAATTGCCCGACGAATGAAAGTCTTCATGTTGACCCAAAGACATGGACACAACTGTCCCTGTCTGAAAAGAGAGGTGAGGCGATATTGAACGAAGGACTCTTCAAGACTCAAGGCAGCATTTGACACAGTGAAAAAAGGTACTTTTGGACTTTTGAGACTCTCCCCTCAAAATGAAACCCCAATCGGATCAGACCTGAACTTGGGGAAAGGCGGGGAAATTGTATGGGGCAAGGCGAATCATGGGGAAGAGAGTCTGGAGAAACAAAAAGTTGGAGACGGGAGCTGGGGAGTCTGGGGGGGAACATCGGGGGAAGATGGACAGTTATTGGAGAGAGTCGGCACTTCGGGAAGGATGCCGAAAGACAAGGAAGAGGGAGACGCACAGGCCACCCGCTTGTTTTGCTATGTCACATGGTCTCGGATGTGGCCCGGTTTCGTGTAGTTGGGGTGGATATTCTGGGGCACATGCAGTCAGAGAAACATGTGTTGAATCATGAAAGTCCTGGATGATTTACTTTGAAAATTTTGATGACTTGGAAGAGGTCTTGTGGTTGGAAGAGGAAGGTCAGTGATGTCGTTGATGGACAACTTTGACATCTCTTCTCTGGTTGTTGTCTCAGGGTTGGGGTTAACCATGTCACTGTCCAAATCATGTGAAGACGCTGCAGCCACTGTGATGGAGCCCCACTCTCTGCCACGTCCACTGCGACAACTGCGCGTCGTTGATGACCGCGTCTGATATTGATTGACTGCCACCACCGAGACATGGACTTGGGGTGACATCCAACCACCAATTCACAAAAAAATGGCTGGCCCATCACGACCCCCCGAAAAAAAACAAGCCTCCATCTCGAGCTTCTTCACCCCACGAAACACCAGTCCCTTGGTCAACCTCAGTAAGAACGCCACCAAGAAGGCACCACCAGCCGAGCCCAAACCATCCAAGTCGACATCCTTGAGGAAACGACCAGAACCCCAAAACGACGACAGCGAAGATGATACCCCCAGAGATGCCAAACGGCGCAAGTCGAATGGCCCATCAGCAACAAAAGAGACCGAAGAGGCCGTTGCCTCCCTGAAGCTGTCCTCCTCCCGAACAGAACGGTATGCTCTTAACTCGAGCCGGCCCTCCCAAGACGAGGAAGAGAACGAAGAAGATGCCGCCGAACGCAAAAAGAAAGAAGAACTCCACCGAAAGTTCGTCAAGAAGCTCGGCCACCCAGATAGTATGTTCAACTACAGGCGACGAGACACCGAGTCCGCCGCCGTCGAGGGCGAAGGCGAGGAGGGCGAAGATGATGAAGAGGAACCAGCACCCAAGACCACTACCAAAAAGAAGGGGGCCAAGACGGGCAAGCTCACCCCCATGGAGCTGCAGTTCCTGGAAATAAAGAGAAAACATATGGATACACTTTTGATCGTCGAGGTCGGGTACAAGTTCCGCTTCTTTGGCGAAGACGCCCGCATAGCGGCCAGAGAACTGAGCATCGTCTGTATACCGGGCAAGTTCCGATATGACGAACACCCTTCCGAAGCCCATCTCGACCGTTTTGCCTCTGCCAGCATACCCGTCCACCGTCTACCTGTCCATGCTAAGCGTCTTGTCGCCGCTGGTCACAAGGTCGGAGTGGTCCGGCAGATCGAGACGGCTGCTTTGAAGAAGGCTGGCGATAACCGTAACGCCCCCTTTGTCCGGAAGCTCACTAATGTCTATACCAAGGGCACCTATATCGATGAGACGGGCGAGCTGGACCAGCCAGGCGAGACGACGGGTGCTTCTTCTGGTGGCTACCTGCTTTGTCTGACGGAAACCCCAGCCAAGGGCATGGGAACTGACGAAAAGGTCAATGTCGGCATCATTGCCGTCCAACCTGCTACCGGCGACATAATCTACGACGAGTTTGAAGACGGCTTCATGCGGCGGGACATCGAGACACGACTCCTCCATATTTCTCCCTGCGAGTTTCTCATCGTGGGCGACCTCAGCAAAGCCACTGATAAACTCATCCAACACCTCTCCGGCAGCAGCACCAATGTCTTTGGTGACAAGAGCCGTGTCGAAAGGGTCCCCAAAAGCAAGACCATGGCAGCTGAGGCCTACTCGCACGTCACGGATTTCTACGCCGGCAAGGCCAAGGACAGCGATGAACGGTCAGCAGCTTTGCTCAACAAGGTGCTCAAGCTCCCAGAAGCCGTGATGATTTGTCTCTCGGCTATGATCACCCACCTGACCGAGTATGGCCTGCAGCACATCTTCGACTTGACCAAGTACTTCCAGTCATTCAGCACGCGCCAACACATGCTCATCAACGGTACCACCCTCGAGTCTCTCGAAGTATACCGTAACGCCACCGACCACTCCGAGAAAGGCTCGTTGCTTTGGGCCCTCGACAAAACGCACACCCGCTTCGGCCAGCGTCTCCTCCGCAAGTGGATAGGCCGCCCTCTCCTCGACCAGCAGCGCCTAGAAGAGCGCGTGTCCGCAGTCGAAGAGCTTCTGGACAATCAATCTACCGCCAAGGTCGACAAGCTGGTGGGCATGCTCAAGTCCATCAAGGCCGACCTCGAGCGCAGCTTGATCAGGATCTATTACGGCAAATGCACCCGTCCCGAACTCCTCTCGACCTTACAAACCCTCCAAAAGATCTCCCTCGAATACTCCCACGTCAAATCCCCTCCCGACACGGGTTTCTCCTCCCCTTTGCTCACATCCGCCATCATGACCCTGCCTTCCATCAGCCCCATCGTCACCGCCCACCTCTCCAAAATCAACGCCGAAGCCGCCCGCAAAGACGACAAATACGTCTTCTTCCTCGAACAGCACGAGACCGAGGACATCTCGGAACATAAACTGGGCATAGTAGCTGTGGAACAAGACCTCGACGAACACCGCTCCGAAGCGGCCAAGGAGCTGGGCAAGAAGGTTCCCATCAGCTACGTAACCGTGGCAGGAATTGAGTACCTGATCGAAGTGGCCAACACGGACCTAAAGCGCGTCCCGGCTTCGTGGGCCAAGATTTCCGGAACCAAGAAAGTCTCGAGGTTTCACACACCTACGGTGCTGAGGTTGATAGCGGAAAGGGATCAGCACAAGGAGTCGCTGGCTTCGGCCTGCGATCAAGCTTTTGCTGATCTGCTAGCCCAAATAGCGGGGGAGTACCAACCTCTTCGCGATGCGGTTTCTTCGTTGTCAACTCTCGACTGCCTTTTGTCGCTAAGCACAGTCGCTGCATTACCGGGGTACACCAAACCAACCTTTTTACCGTCTTCCCATCCATCTTTCATGTCCATCACTGAAGGCAGACATCCGATAGCCGAACACCTGTTACCAAACGGGTACATCCCTTTTACCATGTCCCTCGGCACCCCATCATCCTCCTCTTCTTCCCTTACTACCACTACCAGTCCCAGTCCCTCCTCCGGAGGAGGGCCAGCGCTAGCCCAACTAATCACCGGCCCCAACATGGGCGGCAAATCCTCCTACACCCGCGCCGTCGCGCTTTTGGTGTTACTCGCCCAAATCGGCTCCTTCGTGCCCGCCACGTCCATGTCTCTGACCCTCTCCGACGCCATTTTTACGCGCATGGGTGCCCGCGATAATTTGTTCAAGGGCGAATCAACGTTTATGGTCGAAGTCTCCGAGACGGCTGCCATCCTTCGGCAGGCTACGCCCAGGAGCTTGGTGGTGCTGGATGAACTGGGTAGAGGAACGAGTACCCACGATGGACGAGCGATCGCTGGCGCGGTGCTCGAGTATGTCGTTAGGGAAGTGGGCTGTTTGATGCTTTTTGTTACGCATTATCAGGATTTGGCGGGGGTGGCTGATGGTTTAACCATAGGTGAGGGGGAGGGAGCGGGGGAGAGAAAGGGTGTGGAGTGTGTGCATATGCGGTTTGCGAGTAATAAATCTAAGTCATCGATGGATGACGATGCGATGGAGGTTGATGGGGATGGAGGACAAGAGGGAGCAGATGAGGATGAGGAGATTACGTTTCTGTATGACTTGGCTCCCGGCGTGGCGCATAGGTCGTATGGGTTGAATGTCGCGAGACTGGCGAGGATACCGAGGAAGGTGTTGGAGGTTGCTGCGAGGAAGTCGAGGGAGTTGGAGGAAGAGGTGAGAGTCAAGAGGGTGAAGGGGGCGGTGGGGTTGTTGGGGGATGTGATAAGTGGTAGTGGTGGTGAGGATGGGGAGAAGTTGGAGCAGTTGTTGGGTTTGGTTGAGCAGTTGTAGGTTGGAAGTTGGAAGGTGTGGTGTTTTGTTTGGGGTGGGATAGTAGGAGATGGTTATGGTTTTGCAGGCCGTGGCATGAAAGGCTAAATGATGATGGCTAGATGTATAGAGGACCAATATGATGTATAACACTATGACGCGTGAAAGCAAATAAAGCAAAATGAGCAAGAACATGATCTTCCCGAATAAGCAAAATATCCATTAAAGCACCGGTTGCGTGATACTCTATCACGTACCCTGCCTGTACCAATTACGAGATACCAACACTCAAAACTCTGAACCACCTCGGCCACTCCTGGTGATGTGCACCCTCCTGGCTTTCCCCCCCCCCCCCCCCCCCCCCCCCCCCCCCCTTTTTTTTTCTGCCTGTCTTCTGCTTTCCTTCTTCGATCATACGATTGTCTGGATTTTTACCATTCGATCAGCAACTGAAATTACCTCTAAATATAAGCCTGAGGATTGGAGTTTGAAGGAGTGTGAGGGACTTTGCCGCCGAATAGGGCCAAATCGTTCGAAGATGGGTATTTTCAATGCAGATTCCACGGCTGTGTCAAGCATGTGCAGCTCTGAGACTACGTACCACCATCCCGGTCGTCGTCCTTACGCTAGCCATTAGCCAACGCTTCAGTCGCTTTCAGCCGCGACAGATACAACACGCTGTTGTGTTGGGAACTCCGAGTGAGTTGTGCATACCGCTGGGCTGTGATTCTGTGCAGTACAGGGCCGTGATATATCATGTAGGTATGAACCTGTCATGGCAGATGGGGACAAAGACGGAGAATGATTCCGGGGGGGGGTAAGTAGATATTGGGAACGTGAGCGGGCGCTTCCTTGTGTGCCCTGTACAGGGCATATTCGAGAGGTCAACCTGAGTGAGACTGTCTTGTCCGTAGAGTCCGTTGTAGACACAATCGAGGTTCCTCTTATTGATGAACGGATGGAATCATGGTGTCGGTCGGAAATGAGATGGGACTATCAGCGGCCTGAATGAGCGTCTGGTATTGATGAAAGACGGAGACAACAAAAAAAAAAAAAAAAAAAAAAAAAAGCTGAACAATTTCAATGCGTGAAGAGAATGAGTGAAGTGTGATTTCCTTGTTTGTTCATTCTGTCTTTCGCCTGACGTTACCTGTAGACTTGGATCAAACCACCATATCGCCAACCTCCAAGCCCAAGCCCAAGCATTCTACACACGCTGAGCTGATGCTGAAATTTTGAGAACCATTTCACACCTGCTCAAGACGTTATCTTTGAACATTTGAACAAAGAGCATATCAGATGGGGTTTGGTTGGGTTGGATTGGATCTGAAGAACGAAATGGTCAAGTAAGCTAAGCAAATTGGGTATAATAGAGAAGCAAGCAAGCGATATCCTGGAGTCAGTCGTCCCATCCGTCCATCCGTCCCTCTATACTGAGAATGATGTGCGAATGAAGCGAATGATGTAGGTAACTAACCCAACCTAACCCAACCTAACCTAACCCCCCTAAGATATGGTGAGCCATGAAGGCATGATAAACGGATATCATTGAGCGTTCTAATACCTCTAGCCAACTTTTTGTCTTTTGCCGATACTTAATCTACCACTTCCACTTCTCCGCTTCCTCTCCTCTGCTTCTAGATCATTCTCTCCATGAACGCCATTCACACCAAGGCCATGTTTGCTGCTTCCACCACCGTGTCCGTCTTCCCAGCTCCCAATCCCATAGGTCGACTGCCTCCCACTCCCAGTCCCATAACCTCTACATGTACCACCAACTTTGGAGTCCCTAGAGGCATCATAGTCATACCTTGTTGAATCCCTCACATCATCACCACCGGTGCCATACTTCCCCTCTTTCTCATATTCAAAACCTGCCCCTCTTCCATAGGCTGTTGAACCTCTGCTTCCGTATCTGGACTCCCTCCCATTCTCATAAGCCACCGACCCCCTCTCAGTCCCCTTCTCATTCCCCTTCCCCTTCCTCTTCCCCTTCCACAGCTTCCTTATTTCTCGTTTTTCTCGTTTTTTCACAGCTCTACGTTTAGCCATGCCCTCCTCCCCCAACTCCTCAAAAGTTCTCAAATCCGCCAAGAACCTCCTCAACCTCAACCCCGTCTTGTGTCGAAACCATGCATCCAGCTCTTCATCTGCCGAGGCGGCGCACATGATTTTGAGACCTTTGAGGATATCGGCGGCGGGGAGGTGGCGGTCGGGATGATTTGAATGTCGCTGATGATCCTCGTTGAAGAGAAGAGAGGAGTGAGTTGTTGTTGTTGGGGGACGGATTTGCCGGCGGGTTGGTGGTCGTTGGCTGGAAGCTCGTTGGTTGGAGATGAAGCTGGATCGTTTGCTAACGCGGAATTGCCCCTGGAGAAAATCTGGACGGTAGTTACGACGGCCGCTGCTTTCCGACCTGGAAGGGGGCAGTGGAAACGCAGCGGGATCAGGATCAGGACTGGGTTCTGGTCGGGTAATCCGTAGCGGTGCACGGCTTTCAGGACCCTTGGGGATGTATGTCGCCAGCATCGAAGCTGAAACGGCCGGGCAATGAACCTCAATAGAAGCCATCACCGACCCCGACCATGGCCTTGGAGATGGTGACCTTGACGGCGCCCTGGGAATGACCACAGCCATGGCTTCTTCCACCTCTGGCGTAGGCGAAGCCGTTGCTAGCCCTCCTTTCTCTTTCTCTTCGTAGAACGAACCCATCGGCAACGAAGGCTTCGATCTTGGACTGTGCCTACCCGCGGCCCCACCACCAAGCATCTTCTGCCTCCTCAGCGCCGCGGCCTTCTGTAGTCTCTGTGACGGAGACGGAGCAGTTTTGCTCGTGGATCGTTTAAGGGTGCCCGTTGCTTTCGATTTCGGCGCTGACTTGGTTGTGCTAGGAGTAGTTACAGTCTCTCCCATGGCTTGCAGCCGTCGCACAGCCTCATCTAGAGCTTTTTCAAGCGATAAAGGTGTGCCAGTTCTAGTCTTAACACTCTTCGGCAACTCAATACTGGAGATCACGCTAGGATGGGGTGTATTCGTGATAACAGTGGCTTCGCTAACGCTATTCTGCGTATTCCGTATCTGTAACTGGCCGTAACTCTTTGCTGGCTGGATTATAATGGCCGTTCCGTAACTGGTCGCGGACTTGATGCTCGGGGTAGGGTTTGGTTGATGACGGTGTATCCTTTGTTTTTGTTGGTTGTCTGATGATGGCTCCTTTTGTTCCACGATGGTAGGCGGGAACTGGCGCATGGCTGCGCTCCAGCTGGAGTTACGCGAGGGGCCGCTGCCGTGCCGGACCAAGACTTGAGAGAAGACACGGGGGAGTGCAGGGAGGGTTTTGTCGGAGTTTGGGATACCTTGGAGTTTTGGTGCAGGTGGTGGGGCTGTTGTTATGATATTCTCTTTCTCTTCATCGGGGATTGAGGGGATTGAGGGAGCCTTTTCGTTGGACTGCCGCTCTGGCGATAATTGGCCGTTTGAAACTGGCTTTGTTGAATTTGGCTGTGGTGACGCGTTGGAAAGCTTATCTTCTCCGCTCTTCTGTGATATCTGTTCAACATTGATAGGAGAGGGAGAGTCATCTTTCTTAACTTCAATGACGCTCTCATTGTTGAGCTCCTTAGCCTCGGTTCCTCCGTCCAGTCTCAGCCATTCACTTCCTGGTGAGATCTTCCCAAGTAAGGGGGCGAGTTTTCCCCTTCTGTGGTAGGCCTTTTGCTCCTTGGATGTCACAGCAAGACCAGCAGTTCGGAACTGGTCTCGATATGGGAGGAGCTCTTTCACCGTACGTACGGAGTCCTGGGTGTCGCCGACAGCTGGATGAGGCCCTGTGAGTGTACTGGTACCGCCCGGTTGTGCCTCCTCGAGATCTTTTGACCTGTTGAATGCTTTTCGACGGTTACAGAAGCGGGATACAAGATGGCGGTTGTTGGATGACGGTGCGTTGGCGCGATCCTTCCCACCCAAACCTTTCTTGCTGGGCTTGAGTTGTCTGTTAGTGGAACCCCAGGTCTCAGGAGGAACCCATGTCTCCGTATGCATCGGAATCTTCCGCGTTTTCAATGCTCCTGGCCTGACAGGGGACGGTCTTGCGAGAGCTTTTCCTGTTGGAGTTGGTGTACCTGGACTTGGTCTCGGCATTGGCGCACTCGGGCCTTCCGGAGGGGGTGGAAGGGGTCGCAACTTGATGACGGATCGCTTATCTCTGCTGATGTATAATAGTGGCTCTTCGCCTGGCAGCTTGGGGACCTTTGGCGGTGATTTCACAGGTGACCTCGGAAGCTCTCCCCAGTACGCTCCGGGTGGTTTCTCCGCTTCTTTCCTCGACGGGCTCCCCAAGCAACAGTGGTCTTCCTGCGAAGAGGAGGCATCAGAGGGGCCGATCTTGGCATACGAGCCGCGACTCTTCTTGAGTTGTCTCGGTCCTCCTTTGTAGTCGATATCCTGCCATATCACCGGTATAGCACCATTCCCACGCTTCGGAGGACTCGGCTGCTTTCGCTGATGCGACGGCCTCTTCCTTGCAGATCCCGAAAGACGATTCTGACTCCCATCAGAGTGAATAAACGAGACGCGGACTTTGGTGGCATGTCGTTTAGCCTGGGCTCGACGGAGCTTTTGCAGCGACAGACTGAGCGGTTTGCGAAAGACTTCCTCGGCTGCGCGACGGGCGACACTGGGACTGCGGGAGGGAGAGGCCGTGTTGATCTTTGGCCGACGGTGCGGACTTCCTTTCTAAGCTAAGTTGTATGCAGGCATTGTCGGGCCATTCTAATCCAAGAAGCACGGATCCAAGAGAGGGTGCTTTTGTATTGCAAAAGCCGTTGGTAGGTCTGCTGGAAATGACTGACAGATGATGTGCGGATGTTGTTTGTTGGACTGGGAGAGGGGACACGGGGACAGCCAGGAGATTGGATCAAGACGGGAATCTGGAGGCGGAAGGGACTAGTGCCAGTTGAACCATGGAGAGGAGGAAAGAAGTTGGATTAAATAAGGTGCCGCCAGCGGTAGGAGAAGGAGTGATGAGTGATAAAGTGAAGCTTCCCTATCTGATATCCTTGACTCCGGGCGAAGCGTACATTTCCAGCTGGCGCGACCCCTTGCGCAGGAGGAACTCGATGGCGGAAAAGTCCCTCTTGTCAACCTTGATATTCTTTTCAAACTCGGCCCTACATCCGGATCAGCATTATGGTTTGAAGGGTGAGTAACAGATCTAACCTAGCAAAGGCCTTGAAATGAGCGCGGGTTGCTTCCGGCTTTTTACGGCACTCGCGCAGGCACTTGCGGTAGAGTCCGAGGACCTCCTTCTGCAGACCAGACAAGCGGGCCATAATGATACTGTTGTCTATGTTAGTACAAAGGTCAAGACCCAGCTCGTTAGAAAGGGGCGGTTACAGTTGAGATGGTGAAGATTGGTGGCGTCAGTGGTAGTGATATTGAAAAATGTTATGACGCAAGACATCGGATTGGCGGAGAGCTCGGGGGGGGGGGGGGGGGGGGGGGGGGGGGGGGGGGGTGCCGAGCGCTAACGGGGGGRGGGGTTCCCGGCCCGCCCCGGCATATCTTTTGTTTACAGTGGGCATATACCTACGAAATATTGATGCAGCAGGATTGAGTTGGAACATGTCGATATTGAATTTCTAATCGGTTTCCTTATTTCCATCTTACCGGAAGCGATTTGTGTACACGCTATCATTTCACGATGTTATCGACTTCCTCTTATATGCCTTTTAGGCAGTAGAGTGGGGTAGCCACTAACAGCCAAACAGCGAGCCGTGAGCCGGTTGAAGTACCGCTGCTGTTCCCCGCCGCTGCCCGCAGATCCCGCCTCGCCCAGCATCCGATCCACTCCGAGTCCGGGGCACTAAGACGGCGGGGCACGGTAACAACGCCTTATCTGGATTATAAATGCTGTCATCGTCACTTCCACTTCTCAGTCCTCACTGACCTAAGTCCCCATTGTCTTCTCACTCACCACCTCACAGCTTATATCCAAATAGCTCAGTCACAAACAATGGCCTCTTTCACTGTGAGCTTCTGTCATCTTAACAGCTAAATGTTATATGTACTTCCAAGCTAACTAACGACGGATGACAGCGCCTCATCCGCTTCCTAGCCCGCGACGGCCGCACCTACTACGGCGACGCCCTCCTGCCCCAGGGTGTCTCCGACATCCGGGCCGCCAAACAAGCCCGCCTCATCACCGGCGACATCTTCGGCACGCACACCGTAACCGACCAAGTGGCCGACATCCGCTTGCTCCTCTCCCCCTTGGCGCCCGAGGACGTCCGCACCGTCCGCTGCTTGGGACTCAACTACGAGCAACACGCGCACGAATCCAACATGCCGATCCCCGCCTACCCCGTTCTCTTCTACAAGCCTGTCACTTCTCTGTCCGGTCCCACGGACCCCATCCCCATCTCCCGCCTGGCGCAGGAGGGCGAAGGGTTGGATTACGAGTGTGAATTGGTCGCTGTTATTGGCAAAAGATGCAGGGAGGTGAGCGAGGAAAAGGCACTGGATTACGTCCTGGGCTACGCGGTGGGTAACGATGTCAGCCATCGGGATTGGCAGATTAAGCGTGGTGGAGGACAGTGGTCTCTCGGAAAGGGGTTTGATGGGTGGGCGCCGTTTGGTCCGGGCATTGTCAGCAAGGATTTGATCAAGGATCCGCAGACGCTGAAGATTAGCACCAAGTTGAACGGGAAGACGGTGCAGGAGAGTAGCACGGCGGATATGATCTTCTCGGTTAAGAAGACGATTGCATTCTTGAGCCAGGGGACGACGTTGTTGCCTGGTGATGTTATCTTTACTGGAACGTGAGTGTTTCCTCCCTGGAGGGATTGTGGGCGGTGATGATGAGTGGATGCTAACGTATAACGAAACAGTCCTCAGGGTGTTGGTATGGGCCGCAAGCCCCAGCTTTGGCTCAAGAATGGTGATGTTGTCGAGGTGGAGTTGGAGAAGGTCGGCACTTGCAAGAACAAGGTCGAGTTTGAGGCTTCTGGGCCTGCTTCTAAGCTCTAAGCTGGTTGAGGAAAAGATTGGATATAAAACTGAAGGGAACGTGTTGGTAATGATCACGCGACATTGTGCACAATTAAGCGGGATAAGAGGCTCGAGAGGAAAGAAGGATATGCGAAGTCGTCAAAAAAATAGTTAGATATCAGGTTTCCCTCCGGCATATTATCCGATCCAAGTTCCGACCAAAACTCCTCCTCCCGGTCCAGGTTCTCTCCCTTCGCGCCTCCCCTTTTTGGAAATGAGACAACAATGATCGGCGCGGCTATCTAGGAGTAAGCAGCAACCAAAACAGCAGCCTTATAAGTCACTTAAACCGAAAGGCCACACGGGCATAGCCTCACTGTGGAACCACAATCATCCAACTCTATTAAGGAGCTACAGACTGCGGTCCCACGCACCCCAAGGTGCAGTAACTATGAATCCCTAAACGAATGTTAATGCTCATTCATAAGGATCATGTCTGGCCACAAATCTAACCATACATCTCATCAGTCTCGGGCCTATCCACCTGACTTGAAGATCGCCGAGAAGCTCTCCGTCTCAAAACGTCTATCCTCGGCCTTTTCTTCCCACTCAGATGCGCCATGAAGTCCCGATCGCCATGAGAATATACATAAAACAAATCCTCCGCCCTCCATGCAGTATAAGGGTAAAGATGACAGTAACTCCCAACCAAGTATAAAAACAAAAAGTGCGTCTCCCTTGGAATCCCGAAACAAATGCAGGTGTGATATCAAACTCCACGAGAGTTAGCTTAAGAACTTTTTCTGTTGCACGCATAAACACAAAAACATAACAACAGTCATGCCAAAACGTCCAAGTCATTCCTCCAACTGGGTATTTTTGGTTTCTCATAATGTCAACAGCATGCATTCATGGCGTTCGTGAGACTATAATATGTTGTCCATGCTAGTCCTCAAACATCAAACTCGGAGGGTGGGCGCTCGAGAGCTGGATCAGCTGGGTACGGGCTGCCATACGAGCTTGAGTAGGGCATAGCAGTCGACATGCTCCTGACCATTGGGTTGATCGGCTGGAAACCTGAAGTGTTGGGAGCCCTGGGAGACTCGCTCCCATAGCCACTGTAGTTGAACGATTGCATATAGGAAGGTCTGCCTGAAATACTCAACGGATTAAGTCCACTGTAACTGGGGTGCTGCTGCGACGAGAAAAATCCATTGCTGGGGAGACCGGAATAAGAGCTCGCCATGCTATCCCGCGGCGAGAAGTACGACAGCTGTGAGCCGTTCAGAGGTTTGGGTCCCGAGGATCCAAGCTGGCCGTTGGAAGGCAGAGGTCCGTTCGAAGGAACCACCTTTAAAGCTGGGCGGTGGCGAAGTTCGAAGCTGGAAACATGTCGGTTAGTAAAGGCCACTCATTAAAATGCTCGTGACGACTTACAAGGACCCCATGGGGCTGCCACTACGGTCTAGAGCAATCAAGAGTTAGCTTGACGGTCCACAAAATCAGAATGGACCTCAAGTGACTCACGAGGACTGCGCTGCGGGGGATCATGGAAGACATCGTAGCTTTCCATAGCTCCATGGCTGTGACCGGAGATCTGGCTAATGCTCTCATCTTGCTCAATGGACAGGGTCTCCTCGCGGGTGGACTTTGCCTTCGCGACTGTCTTGTTTCTCGCAGAAGAACGAGTGCCACGAGGCTTTGCGTTGGTCAAGGTGGAAGCGCGACGGTTGCGCTTTTTCTTGTGGTTGTCGGCCTCTTCCAGCTCACGGTCCTGTGGTGAGATACGTCAGCAAGCAACAAAAAGAAAGAGACAAAATAGAGGTGCACGACCGGGAAAGATGACGTACTGGACTGCCCTCATAGATCGAGGGGCTGGCGTAAACATCGCGCTCACGCTGCAAAGTCCAATCTTCCGAATAGATGTACTCTTTCTGTTCGATAGTAGTTGAAGCCTCCTCCATTAACTTCAAGACAGACTCGTCCTTGCGTTGGTTGCGTTTGCGCTTTTGTTGCTCATTAGCGGAATCGAAGAGGCCCATACCGGGATACCGGATTCCCTTGAGCTTGCTGGACTCGTCGTCGTCGTCGTCGTCGAACTCTGTAATCTCGGACGTGACTTCAGAGGAGGGGAGGATACTGTCCGAAGTCGCAGTCTCGGAAGGCCATCTATTGTACTTGCTCGCAAACATGTTGTCGGGGGTGTCCGGGGCAGGATAGTCAGAGCGTGAATGCTTCATAACGGGAGTTTGAAAACCGGGAGGGTCCAGGTATGAGTGACCGTGGCGCAAATTGTGAAATTGGAGGGACGCGTTGTTCGGGTCTGTAATCCAGTGGGCCAAGACGGGTGTGTGGTCCAGCTGCTCGCCAGCCGGCTCGTTTTTGACCAAGTCATCCCGATTCTGAAAGGCCTTGGGCCTATTCTGTAGGGGGGGTATTGTTCAGCAACGTGCCTCCGAGGGGGAATTAGCAGAGAAGCAGTGACCACTTACAGCTGTGCCGGCCGGCCGACCACGCTTTGCGGGTTTCTTGTTTTCCTTTGCTGAAAGCCGTTCAATCAGAAGCGCCTTAATACCACTGGTTTCCTCCCATTTGAGGTATTGTTGCATGGTTTCCCTCGCCGCATCATCCTTATCTGATCGAAGCTCTGTCTTGAAGCGGTGGGAGAGATGGCTCTTGGATGAACAATGTGTGAGTAGGTGGGAGACATCGGAAAAGATTGGCTGCTTGGGGCAGAGGATGCACTTGAGTGGGATCGAAGTAGGGTCGTACTTCGTCTCCTCCATGTCCATTGGAGCGACGGCGGCCATTGTCTAGCAAGTGTAAGTCAATAACAAGACGGCAATGTGGTTGTGCATAGTTGCAACAAGGTAGTAACTCACTGCCGGGGTTGACCGGGGAGGTCGGAGTTGAGTTGGCTGCAGGATCAAGCCGAAGTTGAGTACAGAGTTGTCTGGCTGCAATGGCTCCGCTGGTGGTAAGGGGAAGACGTGTGCTTTGATAGATGATGGGCAGGCAAGACTTGAGGTATCTGAGTGTGTGTGTGTGAGAGAGTGCCGGCAGTGTTGATTTTCAAGGAGTTCCTGACGAGTGATGCATAAGATGGGAGCAGTGGCGTGTTGAAGGCGTCAGTCTCCGTGGGGTATATAGATGAACTTTGTAGGCTGTCTGCTGGAAGTCCCAAGGAAGCTGGACACTGGCGTAGCCCGGGACAGAATTGTACAGTGATAAGGCCGGATCCAGGAGCCTAGCAAGCACGAGTCTCCAAGAAAATGAAGGCAGTGGTGATGGCAATGCTGGTGTTGTTGACAGGGTCCATCACATGCATCTCCACGAAGAAGGGATCCGGGGATATCCGGGCGGGTCAGTGAACGAAGAAGGGGAGAAGGGAGGAAGTACAGATTCTCCGTCAATAATGGAAGATGTCAACGAACTCCAGGGTCGTCTTTGATGACGCGACTGGAAGACAGAAAAACCGATTGGTGTTGTTGAGGAGGGGAAGGAACTTCCGCGACGAGCAGACAGAAGATGTCGAGGGAAGGGTGAGAGTTGGAGAGAGGAAGAACTTTGGAGGACAGAGATTTTGCAGAAACGAGAAAAGTGCAACAGCCACTCCCACTCAGCCTGCCGAGCTGAGGGCACAAGAAGAACCCTCATCAAGGGCACGCAATGGAAAGAACAGTTGGTCACGAATCTGAGGACAGTTTCAGGAAGGCACGATTAGACTTGTGGGCCGTCCGGTGCCTGAATGTCAGGAAGTTGACGAGGAAGGTGGGTGAGGTCGTCAGAATGGGAAGGAACGATGAAGACCCACGATCACGGAATGGGAGGGGTCAGTCTGGAAGGTGTCCGATATCGTAACGTAAAAGTTTATTGTTCCTGGAGGCAGTTGCGGGAAAAGCTGATCAATGTTCGGCCCCGAAAGATGCAACAGGTTGCCTGAGAGAACTTGCTATCAGTTCATCGGGCTTTTTGTTGTCGTTGAAGGCAAGTGTCGTTGGTGCACTGAGACTATTCCATGGCGGTCTGTCTTGCACTTCGATCAGTGGTAACGTAACAAACGGGCAACTTCGACTTCAGCTGTTTTCAGAGACAAAATACCAAGTCAGTAATTGTCCAATGGTAGTCGACCAAGCTGTGAGACGGGTAGGTGCAGTGACACGTAATTACCACGAAACAATGCTCAAGGTCGACAACTTGAAAGACGCTGGAAATGATGTTTGGAATGGGGCACATCTATGAAGGGATCGTGCCTTTAGCCCTTGGGTTGCGATGTCAGAAGAGTTGAACAACGAAGAGTGACAACAATAAGGTCAAGGGGCAAAGGTAAAAGCGTAGACTGTGACAACACCAAGACACTGTGCGAGTGGTTCAAGTGAAAGAAAATTGTATTAAAGGAACACTATGGAATGTCCCCTACCTAACCATGTCGATTGACGTAGCGAATGCTCATCCAAGCAACAATAAACCAGTAGGGGGTACTCGTCTGGGCTAGAAACGCCTCACAGACCCACTGAAGGGATGTAACGGCGTCTTTTGCCCACACGAGAATGATTTTCTCTTCTCCCGCCTTGTATCCTGCCGACGCCTGGAGTGCATGTCGGAAGGTTATTAGATGGCAGGAGGTAGTTGTGTTTGTATCATGTGTCAAGTCATGATGATGGGATAGATATAAGAAGTCATCGTACCGTATTCCGACAACACCACATCTCATTTCCCTCAATGACCAAGGACACGCTTGATGGTCGACTTGGGCATGCAATAAACCTCGTCAACCGGCTCCAAGCCCGGATAATCCAGCAAGCTCAAACCCGCAATGCCAAAGCAGGTGTGCCAGACATCCACCATATCACCAGGTCTGTCCGAGATGCCACCCTTCTCCGTGTCTTGCGAACTCAGGATGAAGTTGGTGAGCTTCTCCTTGTCGATCCAGTGAGTCTTGCCAATCATTTCCAGACTGCTCAGCACCCACCAGCTGTAGCACACGTCCTCCTTCTTCTCCGGACGACCGTTCAGGCCACCGCCGGCGATCTGCCTCTCACTCAACCAACGACCCAGGCGATCAACGTCAATGAGCTCCTTGCGGCCAGCAATGGTGAGGGCAGCGACGCAGGTGAAGATCTGGCCAGAGTGGGACTCGGCACCAGGGCTGACGCCGTAGCCACCGTCAAAGTTGGCGCATGCAGCAATGTGGTCAACAGCCTTGTTGACATCGACAAGGTGGAGGAGACCAAGGAGGGAAAGGGCATTGAAGGCGCCGTAGAGGAAGCGAGTGTCTTCCTCACCCCACTCATCACCCGCAAACGTGCCGGTCTGGCGGTTCTGGAGGCTGGCGATATCTGGACCCGACAGTGTTAGTACAAAGTGTCAAGGGGGTTTACCTAGGTTGATGACAGCAACGCACACTTTCCGACCTGTGCCTTGCCCCGGCCACGCGTCTCGAGGTCATCAAAGGCGTCGACCATGGCGAGGATCTGCACGGCACTGACGGTGGACAGCATATGGGCGTCATGGCCGGGTGCCGCTCCGAAGCCGCCATTCTCGTGCTGACATGATAGCACAAAGTCGATGGTCTCGGCTCGCGGGAGGGCCCCGGGGTGGCCGAGGAGGTGCAGAGCGGTCAAGCCCCAGTAGAGGCCATTGAGACGCAGATGCTCCGTCAACCAGTAGTCATATTCGTCCTTTCTAGAGTCGAGACTCTGGATGTACTTGACGTGGGCTGAGGTTGCGAGCTGCAGCTCTTGTGGGAGAGAGGTGAAGTTTTGCGTCATGCTGAGAATTTGAGGGTTTTATGGTGCGGTGGGAGCTTTGATGGATCGGATTGGAATCAAGGAACCGGGCTTGGAAGTCGGAAGTCGGAGCTACGATTCAACGAGATTCAGCCTCCATTGCTGGTACCCCACCATGGACGTTGAGGTCTTACGTAATCGGTACTCGGCAGCCACAATTCAGGCGCCGTGCCAAGAAGTGCCCTCTTGGAGCTTTTTGTCTGGAGGAAACGCGCAATGACAATTCAGACTCTCGAGAATTCATCATCATTTCTGGACGCTGGCAGATGCCCGATTACGGGATACACGGGAGTCGGGTTGATCTTGGGTCTCTCGCGACTACGGATGAGGTAAATGAGCTTCATCTCATGAATGTCGTGATTATTTTTAAATGAAGGGCTGATAGGTTGGGCAGCAGTCGTACCTAATACAGTGCATCGGCGCTGAAGATGAGATACGAACGGTCATCGTACAGGGGTGAAGGCATTTATCTCCATCCAAATTGAAGTCAGCCCTCACTTGGGACATTGTCCACAGCCTGATGAGGCGTGATGATCTTTTTTCTCGAAAACAGCTGGTTGACATACGATGATCAGACACTCGAACTCCTGCGATGCTTGCTTCGACCAATTTGCACTCGAAGATGACGAGTCTGGCCGGCGCTTCGGATCCGTATCTCCTCGTTTACAGCGCAGGGGCACGCCGGTGTTACAGGCGATTTGATACCATATCTCGAAGCGACGCAGCGTCCATCAACGTCGACGACTGGCGCAAGTGCGCAACAACGTCCGTCCATCCAGCCTCTTCCATGGCCGTCAAATCGGAAAAAAGAATCCGATTCAATGTTACAAGATCTGGCCAGGGTAAGTGCAGCTTTAGTCCTTGCAGCAGATCACGGTCTCGTGCAATCATGATCGAGACACATTCAGTGACGAGTCTTGGCTTGGTGTTTTGGACTTTGCAACGTGGACTGCGCAGGTCGAATCTTGCCGTGATGCATCTGTGTCACTTGTAATTCGAGACTCCTTTTTAGTCCAGGGAACGTGAGGTGGTGGCTGAAACCAAGGACCAGTCCTCCGGTAGAGCCCCAGAAAAAAAAAAAAAAAAAAAAAAAAAAAAAAAAAAAAAAAAAAAAAAAAAAAAAAAAAAAAAAAAAAAAAAAAAAAAAAAGGAAGTTGCAGTGAAGCGCTGGAAGCAACGTCGAACCCGTCCCGTCGAATTGCAGACAGCGCTTGTCGCGGAAGAGATGGCCGTTTAGCAAGTGGGACGAGAGAGACGGTTGAGTGACCAGTGAGAGTTGAGAAAGGCCAACAATAGTTTCGGGCTTGGCCTGTGTTCCTGGCGCTAGTCCTGAAATGGACTAGGGTAGTCGGCCAGGTCCTCCCGACTCTCAAACGCCGTGACAGCCGGCGGAGTGAAGTGGAGAGGAACACCGTGACCCAAACAGAAACAACAAAAAAGGAAGAAGCAATTGGAGTTGACGTTAAACAAAACATTGCGCGTATACGCGCCATTGGTGATGGGTTGCTGCGCAATACCCTAGTATTGCACACACGCAGAGACTTTATATATGGTTTGTTCAAATCTGGACAACCGGAGTGCCGTTGAGACATCCGGAAAAAGGTGAAGAGTGAAAAGCCCCAATCACAAGAGTTCCGTGCAACTCAACTTGTTGCTTTGGGACTCTTCACTTTCTCTGGACATCTACAATTGTCGATGATATTCTCTTTTAATGATGAACGAGTACCACCATCAATCACCTGACGACAGGGCCACAAGGCCATCATTTGCGGCTCAACCAGGCCAAGAGGCCCGTCTTCAATTAGTTTGCTGGAACCCAGGTCAAGCCAGGAGATCCGTTGCCGTACCTTACCTTAGCCCATCTCTGGCCCTGGCTTCCCGCTCTTCAAGTTCCAGCGGTGTATGCACAGCATCCATGAGGGCAGCAGGCGATCATCAGCACTATAGACAAAAGGGGATCGGGATATTTGCAACCCGTGATGTCGAATAGGTATCATGACATGCCGTTGTTGTTTGGTTAGTGATGTTGGTGCTTGCTTGACGGAATAGCCCCGGACATTGGAGTCCTCCGTTATGACATATGTACGTACCGCAAATTCTCTTGAAAATGGAACACTGCACTATTGACTGCGCTCTTCACCCATTCGAAGCGAAAGCAATTTACCCCGCCACAAATGCATACGAATACACCCAAATCCGCCAGGTACCCTTCGTTTTCCCCGCTGATGAATGCCTAGCCTGTCCATATTGGAGATGCTCTTGACGTGGGTATCGCGGACAAGAGAGATGGAGATTGGTTGGCCCATCATGGCGTTTAAAAGAACAAAGGAACAGGGATGGGCCGATCCAAGCATCAAGAATGCCCTTGCTTCCCCTCATGAGTGACTGCTTCTTGTGTAGGTTTCGCTTGCCGTTTCAGGTTTCCCTTCTGGAACTTGTGTCCTTTCCGTCACTCCAACACCAACATCAGGTTGAACCCGGGAGGGAAAAGTCAAAGCTGTCCTGCCGCTGATGAGTTCCTCTTCCTGTTGGGCCTGAACCAGAACAGGATCCACACTGCTATTGTCAAATGCTGACCTGGTACCAACGACTACCTCTCATTTGCGAGCCCAGTCGAGGTGAAGACAAGTCCCCGCTGTTAGTACGACGTTAACAGAGCCGGCCGCTAAGCTTGCCAGCATTAACAGCCAGCACAGCGCCTGGCAAAAGCTCAAAGCGTCAAGCTGGTGCCCTGATTGCCCTGCGTGTCTCCATCTCCCTAATCCCGTTAAGTCCACCCCTGGTCCCGCTCCCTTCGGTTCATCAGACTCCACAGCACCTCAGCAAAGAGACTGGACTCCAGAATTGAAGAACTCCAGCCAGGGAACCTAACTCCATAATCGACCGACTCTCCCCATCCCGTCGATGCATCAAGGTCGATTCGGAGTATCCTACCAAATCGACCACCCTCCGACCACCTCTTTCAAGCATCGTGCTGCTGCAGGAACGGACCCATTCTCCGACCAGGCTGACATCCCATCGTTCAGTTTTGCTCTGAAACCTCCGAACAGGAACTTGACCCCTTAGCATTTTCAACCCTACAACACGACGGCGGCTCTGCCTCTCCAACCTACCTAATCGCAACCGGGCTGCCCGCTGGCGGTCTCCCCGATTACAGGACCGACACATACAATAACCATCTCCATAGTGATCGCGGCGCATCGTAAGGTAGCCTGCCTGGCCCTTCGACCCTCCGATTCCCTCTCCAGGACCAGTCATAGAGGCGAGCGCACGTCCACGATCCCTTTGTTCCCTCTTCGGTGCGCTTAGCCTGTTTCCCTACGGCATCCTGGAAGGGCTGCGGAACCGCATAGGTACATACGTACACTTACAGAGTCGACTTCGAGTATATCTCCGACCCCTTACATGCCATCGCTTGTCATCAACTATTGCGAACAACTACTCTGGGTTACCTCTAGCTGGATATCGCAGTGAAAGTCGTCGCCGAATTGGGAAATCAATTGGTTTGCCAAAGGTCAGCCAGCGCCGCTCCGTCACGTCACATACCGTTGCCCGTCTTTGCGCATCCTCCTCCGATCCTCCTCTGCCTTGCCTCCACACACTATCCACTACACATCTCCGTCACACCTTCAGCCCAGCCCAAGCCTAGTTCTACTATACTAGTCCGTATCTGTCAGCTCTGTTGGATTCCTTCTTCTCTTTCTCTCTCGGCTCCTTCACGCGCCCCCGGTTGTGTACAGTCTGCGCCATCCCTACCTGACACTTTCATGTTACCTTGACGGTTGTGCCTCGCTGGGTCGCTGCCTCATTTGTCGGAGTCGGCCACTTTCGTCTATTTTAACCTCCCTGCAACTGCAAAGCAAACCTTGACATTCGACGTGATACCGCAGCGGACAAGACCGACTCGCTGACCTGAAATCTGACTGCGCCAGACAACGAATCGGGATCCCGTTCGACGACATACATACCTAGTCTATCCTTAAAACACAGGCGCTACACCTGATAACCGATTTCGATCCGATCTTTCTCGGTCGTCATTGTCTGCGCCTGGACCTGGAATAAGAAGTGAGCGAAAAGAGATGGCCCGAAAAGGCGTACCGCAACCGCTTACGCTGGCAGAATCCGGAACTCCTGGAAAAGAAACCTCTCCGCGCCTTGGTGATACCACCCAACAACAACAACAACAACAACAACAACAAGCCCCAAGCAGCAGCGCCGTCAGTGCCACCGGTAGTGGTGGTAGTTTGGCCAGTGGGCGCTCGACTCCGCAAGCCTCGCGATCGCCAAGGTCCCCACGTTCCCCTTTCAAGATCGGCCCTCAAAAGGCAGAATCCCCCGGCGAGCCACCGAGAACCTCGTCACCCCCAACCAAGCAACCCGTCGAAGCCGTCGCCGTTTTCCAAGACCAACGGTATCAACGGCAGAAATCCCCAGAGGTCCCACCCGAGGACCATTCACGCGCGACCACCTCCACGCCGGTACCGTCGCAATCGTCCGATCATCGGGGCCACAAACATAGCCGAAACGACGAGGACAAGTCGTCCAAGTCGAGTTTCTTTTTCAGCTTTGGAAAATCAAGCAGGTCGTCAGAACGCGCAAATTCTCCTCAGCTCTTCGAATCGCGAACAGAAGGTATGTCGAGGGAGACCGAACCATCTGCCCATTCAAGGTCAAATGCCAATCACAAACTTCTAGGTGTGTTACGAGTTGCTTCGCATTGATGATGCCATTTGGTCTCATGTGCCTCTGTATTTTAACTTGTCCCCGTTTGCACAGATCCGTCATATAACGAATACCCACCGCAAAGGAAGAGCCCAACGCTACCTGCCAAGTCTGAAGTATCTCTAATATCATCCAACGAATACGAAACAGCGAACAATAACAGAAGGAGCAAACCCAAACCATTCACCCTATTAAGTCGCACAAGGTCGCACAAGGAGAAGGAGAAGGAAAACCAACAAAATACTCGAGAACCTGTGTACGCGCCCGCGAGACCTGGCGAACCCGACAAGGTGTATGCGACATCAGCACCGAGAACTGCACCCATACAATCACAAGAACGCACATTTCGCGACATGATGGTGTCCGGACCCAGAGGCCATTCGGCGGAGAGGGCGGGAGGAAGCAAGCACTTTGAGGGCATAAACAGGAACCAGTCCCTGTCGCTCAAGGAGGCAGGCGGGTCGCTCTTTAACGGACTAAAAGAAAGTAGAGCCGCCGGCTTTCTCAGCAAGAAGTTATTTGGAAGTTCGAGGGAAGACAGGTTCGCACCAAAGGAACCGGTAATAGACGACGAGCATTACGTTCTCAAGGTTATCAACCTACCGCTCGTTGAGCAGACGCGGTTAACCCGAATATCGAAGAGGCTGGAGGATTCGCGCGACAAGACAGAGTTTTGGATGCCGGCATTTCCCTGGAGAGCGATCGACTATCTCAACTACAAGGGAAGCGACGTTGAAGGGTTATATCGAGTTCCTGGCAGTGGACCGCAAATCAAAAAGTGGCAGCGGAAATTTGACGAAGGTATGTGTTCAAAAGCTTGGCTGCCATTGACTCGGTTCTAACATTGACTTTTCGCAGAGCTCGATGTGGACCTTTTCGAACAACCAGATCTGTACGACATCAACATTATCGGCTCGATGTTAAAGGCATGGCTCCGCGAACTACCCGACGAACTATTCCCGAAAGCAGCCCAAGAAAGAGTGGCCAAGGAATGCGCGGGGGCAGAGAAAGTGCCCGAGTTACTTAGAGAAGAGCTCTCCAACCTTTCGCCCTTCAAGTACTACCTACTCTTCGCCATCACATGCCACTTGAGCCTGCTGCTCGCGCACTCGGACAAGAACAAGATGGATTTCCGGAATCTCTGTATTTGCTTCCAGCCGTGCATGAAGATCGATGCCTTTTGCTTCAAGTTTCTGGTGTGCGACTGGAGGGACTGCTGGAAGGGATGCAAAAACGAAGCCAAGTACATCGAGGAGGAGTATGCGCTATTCGACCAACCGCCACCGAGGAGCTACAGAAGTAAGCGGGAGACGGAGTTGAGGGAAAGGGAGGAACAAGAAGACCGGGAAAGGGCACTACAGCGAGAACGAGAAAGGGAGCAAAGAGCTCAGGCTCAGGCTCAGGCGTCTTATCAACAACAGGGGGGTCAGGTCATCCCTCCAGGCCATCGCAACGGAAATGCGCAACAGCCAGCGCAACCACAGCAAGTCCAGCGACTAAGGAAAAAGAACACGGCGCAAGAAACAACACAAACAGCTGTTGTCGACACGGGCTCAACAATATCGACGACCATCACGCTGGTCAGTAATCGAGACGCGTCACCTGCGCGAGGAACAAATCATCCAAATCAGAGACAACTACAACCGGGTGAGCTACCGGCTCTTTCGCCCATAAAACCACTGTCACCGATGGGGTTTTAGAGGGCACCGCTGCTTGCTTGAACGGCTTGTTCTTTCTTCGCTTCTTTTCTCATTTCCTTATACTTACAGGTTTATCGATCTTTTTTTGGTGAGGAGGTTTTCGCGAGTGGTTCACTAGTCCACTAGAGTCCGTGGAGGACATAGTCACATTCACAGTCCGTTGAGGACACGGAGGGCATATCACCAATTCAAACTCGTACAGAGTCATACCGAGACACTCAGAACACAGAGACCACACACACACACACACACACACACAAATCACAACTTTGAACACACACAAGACACGACTTTTATGCTGTGGACGAAATTCTCCTTTTCTTTTCTTACCTCTCATTTACTCTACCAAAGAACAACGTTATAGTTTCACCTATCCTACCAATCCATGTTTATCACACACAACCAACAGACACATCAAGTTCCAAGAAGTTTCCTTTTTTTTTTAAAGTCAAGTTGAGTCGAAGAAGTTGAAGTCAAGAAGAAGAAGTCAATGCTATGCGATCGTTATCTACGGGTCTTTCCTTTTTTTGTTTTGTCTTTAACTTGGTTGCTTGTTGCTTGTTTGCGTTTGAAATACCCCTTCCGCGTGACAGTTGTCGTTTAGTCAAAATTATCATTACATTTTTCTTTTCCTTTGCCAGCCTGCTGCCTGCTGCCTATTTGTCCACTAGCTTTGAGGTCGTCGTTTAAACAGTTGCTTTTATAACATATCGGGGAATTGAGTGGGTAGTAGAGAGGGGAGAAAGAAAAGGAGAGAAGTATCCAGGTTGTGATCTCCGCGAATAACTAAGCAACTGTGAACCGTGACGACGGGGTTTCTGGACAACCGCTGGCAGACTGGACGGAAAAAGAATCAAGAAGGAGCGCGAAAAAGTTACGGGGGAAGATAAAGGTGCGGAGCGAAGAGAAAGAGAAAAAGTTGACTTGAATTGGATGTGAGGACATAAAGGGGCAGACAGCATGGATTGGAAGAAAAGAAGGTCCACCGGACTGTAAGAATAGAGAGAGAGAGCTTTCCATTGAAGCGAGATGCCATCCTACCTACGTGGTGTGCGGTTTGGCAAATATTGAATTTCTTGGGTAAACACTGCACCAAACTGAAATGTCAAAGGTCGAGATGATGGTGGTGATGACATACTTGTGGTGACTAAACTGGTTACACTGATGATAACTCACTACTGAGGGTCTCCATGGTCGTCTCATTGACCATTAATTTACATACGATAAACACAGCAACAAGTCAAGAAATAGCAAGCAAGCGGGTCAACCGAGAGTTCCACAGACTGAATTTCATTTCATCTCTGTGCTATGCCTTCTTTTAGTACAGCCATTAACGCCAGTTGATCTTATTGTGGTTGTTGCAGTAATTGCAATGGTGTGGTAAAAGAACCGTGACCACCGACCTCGATCTAATAACTTTGTATGTTGTAGAATCCTCCCAGTAGTACAGTAAGTATAAACCTTGAACGCCCGAAATGCCTAGTAGGTAGGTAAAGTAGCAACGAAGCCTCTTTGTCTCTTGTCTCTTGTCTTGCCTCTTCTTGTCTTGCCTCTCCCGAGGGGAGGCCTGCTGATACACGGGCCAGCACTTCACTTTACTCATCTTGATGACCTCCCTTCAATGCTTCCATGCTCGATCCTTCTTCCAACTTCCACATATCTTCCTTCCCCCCATCTCCATCTCATTCTCCGTCTCTGAGGATCCAGTAGTAGGAAACCGCGCCGTTAAAGTGACAAACCGCTTCGCTTACTTCTTCCTCCCATCCTCCCTCCTAGCATTAGCCCTCATCTTCCTCTCGTTCCTCTTCACCCGCTCCCTAATCTCCCGTCTCTTATCCCCCCTCACACTCTTCCCCTCTGCCATCCTCTTCTCCTCCTGCGCCTTCTTAACCTCAATAATCGGCGCATCCTCCCCAGCCTTATTCGCCCCCTTGTACCCCCACTTCCTACCCCATTCTCCGGTGGTCTCATCATACTGCAAGTTCCGGCGCTGCTCGCGCGTCTTGGGCTTGATACCGCGGCGCTTGGCGAATTGACTCCATTTGGTTTCAGCCTTTGGTGTGGGCACGGGTTTTTCGCGCGGGAGAGGAGTCTGAGGAGGAGGGAGGGAGAGCAAGACGCCGGCGGGCGTGGAACTGATGGGGCACGCCGAGAGGAGTTGGTTGATTAGAGACTGGCAGCCGTCGCGGGCGATGGAGGCGAGTTGTGGTTCGAGAGGGGAGGACCTTTCGAGGTTGAGGGGGTTTGGATCGTTGGCGAGGAGGAGGCCGAGGTCGAAGGTGTAGGGGGTTGGTTTGTCGACTGTGACGGGGAGTTTGGTGGGGTTGCTGGCCGCGGCCGCGGGGGTGGTGGTGGCGGCGTCGGACATTTTGACTTGTTGAGGGGTCGCGGTCGACTGGTTTTGTTGGTTTGATTATGGGGGTTGACCGAGAGGTGGTTTGAATGGGCGCGCCGTGTTGAGATTAATGTGCCCGGGCGATGTTGATGGTGGTGGAAACAAAGTTGACTTGGGGTATCTTTTTGTCGTTGGCAGAACTGCGGATCGCATTCTCTGGAAGGACGGGAGGTGCTGCTGGTTCTGGATCTACTGAAAATTTAGGCGGTGACGGGCAGCAGATTCGAGCTTGGGGATGCTGCGGGACCGCTGTCAATTGGAATCTGATGTTCTCATTGGCTAGAGTACCCCAAACAGGCAAACCGCCGACTTCTTGGCGCCGGGGAATGGAGGGACTGGCCGCCAAGTTGGTCCGAGCTTGCGAACTTTCGAACGCGCCCGCTCCGCTTGCCGTGCGGCATCAGGTCCCGTCCCGGTCGTTGACTTGCGATATTGCCCGGTAACTTCACAGGCTGTGTTCCAACCTTCCGGCCGCCAGCCTCACCACACACCACCCCCGCCCGACCGACCGACCGACCACCCGCACCAATGTCGGCGTCCAACTGCCTGAGGTGTCTCGTGCGCCCCTCGGCCGTGGCCCTGGTTCCCCGCCAGATCCTCCAGGCCGGTGGTGGCAGCCTCATCTTCACAGCGACCGCCGCAACCAAGGGCGCTTCCACGGCCAACACGGGAGGGCGACAGAACGCGAACCGTCCCCAGAAGCTGCGTTTCAAGAAGACCAAGAAGAAGAACGTCGTATCCTCCGGCAAGCCGCCTCTGCCCGGTGAGCGCAAGGCCTACCGCAAGAAGATCGTGCTCAGCAACAACAACGCCCTGTCCGTCCCCGGGCTCGAGAACCTGCGCCCGAGCGACCTGTCCAAGCAGGAGAATGTCGGCACCGTCAAGGCCCTGCCCGAGGACGTCGTCGACGCCCTGCGCGCCATGGAGGCCTTCAAGCCCACCCAGTGCTGGGGCATCTTCCGCCAGCCCTCGGTGCTCATCCGCCAGGAGACGGTCGACCTGACCAAGAAGATGAAGGCGGCCGGTGCCGACGGCAAGACGATCCGCATGGTCATTGAGGGCAACAGGATAACGGGCAAGAGCTTGATGCTATTGCAAGCCATGACGCATGCGTTTATGAACGACTGGGTGGTGTTGCACATTCCCGAGGGTATGTCTTGTCTCGTTGCCTCTACTCTACTCTACCATTTAACTCCATACTGACTGACTCTTTTTAAATGTACAAACAGCCCAAGAACTAACCACCGCCGTAACCGAATACGCCTCCATCGAGAACTCCCCCCTCTGGACACAACCGACCTACACCCTCAAGCTCCTGCACGCCTTCAAAAAAGCCAACGAGAAGGTCCTGTCTCGCATGAACACGGTCTACTCGCACGCCGACCTGCCCCAAATCATCCCCATCAACTCGCCCCTGATGCAGCTCATCAACTCGGCCAAGGAGGCCGACGGCGCCTGGACCGTTTTCCAGGCTCTCTGGCGGGAACTCAACGCCGAGAACGTGCCCGGCCGCCCGCCCATCCTTTTCAGTCTGGACGGCCTCGCCCACGTCATGAAGGTGTCAGACTATCGCAACCCGGCCTTTGAGCTGATCCACTCACACGATTTGGCTTTGGTGAAGCTCTTCACCGATTGCTTGAGCGGTGCCCACGTCATGCCCAACGGCGGCGCCGTGCTCGGCGCTACGACGCGCGGAAACTCGCCGAGGAGCGCGAGCATGGAGTTGGCTATTGCGCAGCGTGAGGCTGAGAAGGCTGGTGTTGACGCTAAGGAAATCCCCCAAAGGGACCCCTATGGCAAGAAGTACGATGATCGCGTGGAGGCGGTCATGAAGAGCGTGGAGATTCTGAGGCTCAAGGGCGTCAGCAAGGTTGAGGCGAGGGGTCTGTTGGAGTACTGGGCGGCTAGTGGTGTGCTGAAGAAAAGGGTGGATGAGAGCACGGTTAGTGAGAAGTGGACGTTGAGTGGGAATGGCGTGGTGGGTGAGATGGAGAGGGCTTCGCTTTTGACTATGAAGGCTTGATTGAGTCGGAGGCAAGAGGTCTGAGAGGTGGGCGGATGGGAGGGCAGTATATAGGTATTTGTGTGTGTATGTGTGATAGATAGGTATGGACTTTGTAACTCTAGAAAATAGGGGTTAGTTATGTGGGATTGAAAATATCAGCCTGTATTTTTAGTACGAGATTTAGAGGTTCGTGTTACTAACATCTGGCAAGTTTGTTGGATACGATGAAACCTGAGCGATGCTTCTTTGATCGAATGATTCTGATTGAGTATTCAAAAGTCAGATGGCAGCCTGCCGCTTAAATTGAGATTCAGAAACACTTCTCAGCAACTTTAAATCACGAAGTAACTTCAATGGTGTTGGACTCTAGGAATAGATATGTTTATGCTTCACTCCCCACTATCGACTCGATCTAAGGTAGTTGGACCAGGACAACCACTGCAGAGCGCAAGTATGTTCGAAACTCACTTCAGATCAACTTCACATTTAACCCATACCATTTTCACTACACGACACCAAGTCATGAAAACCCAAAACTCAGTTATCATTCAACCCATACAACGCCCTATTGGATGAGACAAGACACCCATTAAAAATCACAAAATCAGAAAAGCTGAACAGTTTTCCCCAACCCCAACAATATCGATCGAGCCACAATCACCCCTCTATAACCTGCTTTCACCACTAAATATCCTCACTACCCTCCCTCTCACCACCCGCAGTAATGAACACCAGCCTAGTTCCATTACCTGCCGTTTGCCAGACCTGTTCATATTTCTCATTAGCATCACTCCCACATCCTACTCTGGTCACACCAGAATCAGTTGCAAGGAAAAGGGAAAAGGAAATACTCACATCTAAATCAGCATACTCATCCAACGCACTCAACCACTGCTGCTCGGTAAACCCCTTAGCAATGACCCGTTCCTTTACCTTCCTCAGACTCATCTCCACCCCAAACTCATCATCCTCCTCCTCTTGGTCATCCACATCATCCGGCCTGCAAGCTCCGCTATCCGCCAGCCCCTTGACCAGGTTATAGATCCTGCTGCTGGCGTTCATCGCCCGCCTGTTACCGGCATTCCTGTCGTCTTGGGCGAGGGATTCCTTGCTAGCCTCGACGAGACGCAGCGCCTCATCGACATCATCTTGCGTAACAGTGTTGCTGAATCTGAGACGGGCCAAAGCCTGCGCGAGACGGACGACGCCAAGAAGGGTACGGGGGGTGGTTTGCCCGAAGTTCTGGTTCTTCTTCTCCGCGCGCTTCTGCTGTGCGCGCAGGCGCACGTACGTCTTGACCATGTACTCGGACACAGCCTGGGGCACGACGGGGCGGTACTCGCGGGCCTTGGCGACGTAGGCGCGGACTTCCTCAGGAGTGAAGACGGAGGAGTCCGGCCCGTTGCCGATGTCCGGGTGGCGGTTGTGCATGTGCACGTAGGCGACGTGCTTGGCGAGCTGGGCGTCGGTGTCGCGGGTGGGAGTGTCGAGGAGGAGGAACATGATGTCGAATCTGCTGAGAAGCGCAGCGGGGAGGTTGATGTTCTCGACTGCCGACAAGCGGGTGTTGTAGCGGCCGTAGAGCGGGTTGGCGGCCGCCAGGATGGAGGTGCGCGCGTTGAGCGTGGTGGAGATGCCCGCCTTGGAGATGGAGATGGTTTGCTGTTCCATTACTTCGTGGATGGCGGTCCGGTCGTTGTCGTCCATCTTGTCGAACTCATCGATGCAGCAAATGCCGTTGTCGGCGAGGACGAGTGCGCCGCCTTCGAGAACCATTTCGTCTGTGACGGGGTCGCGCATGACGGCGGCCGTGAGACCGACACCGGAGGAACCGCGGCCGGAGGTGTACACGCCGCGAGGGGCAACCTTGGAGATGTACTTGAGTAGCTGGGATTTGGCCACACCGGGGTCACCCATCAGGCAGATGTTGATATCGCCACGGATCTTCATGCCGTCGCCGACTTCCTTGGTGACACCGCCGACGAGTAAAAGGAGGAGGGCCTTCTTGACGTCGAGGTGGCCGTAGATTTCGGGGGCGATAGACTTTGCGAGGTACTCGTAGGTGTTACCGGTTTGCTGGAACTTGGCGATACGGCGAAGGAGGGAGGGATCGATCTGCATCTCGGTGTAGGCCTTCTTGTGCTGGACAATGTGGTGGGCCTCGAGGTAGGTGTCGGTAAGAAGGCCGGCGCGCATAGCCTTGAAGCCAGTGTAAGGAGTAGGGAGGAAGATGCCGGAAATGTCGACAATGTCACCAGGGTGAACCTTTCTAACCAGACTGCCGTACGCAAGAATGGTAAGGGTACGGGGGATCTGACCGATGGGGACCTGCTCGGCGAGTTCCTGGATCTTGATCTCCTGGAAAGGCAGGAACTTGGAAGCCCTCGACGACGGATACAGCTGACCCTTGGCCTGGTTCTCCTTGCAGTCCTTAGATGGGCAGAGAGTCAGGGGGGCGTACTGCTTGTCGGTGACGGGCTGGAAGATTTCGCAACCGCAGCGGTCGCAAGTGTAGGCGCCGACCTGGACGATGGGCTTGACGTCGGACACACGGGTGGCAATACCGCGGATGGTGATGAGGTGACCGAGGTGGTCGCCGCGTACTTGGCGGACGGACAGGGCTTTTTGAGGCCCGTCGGCGGTCATTGTCCTGGGCTTGAAGACGAGGGTGTAGCGGCGGGTGAGCTGGGCGGGGTATGTGTCGTTGAGCATATCGGGGTCGCGCAGGTTCTCGGCGGCCTCGGTGAGGGTGCGGTTGCGCTGTTGGCGATTGGCCATGAGAACGTCGAGCACATCGTCCTTGAATGTGATGTCTTGGCTGGGCTGGGGCAGCAGCTTGTCGACGGCGCGCGAGAGGACCTCGACGTAGTGCTTGGTGTTGCGCTCTATCGACTCGACGAGCTTGAGGCCCTCGTTGACATCATCCTCCCAGGATTGAAGGTCGTCCAAGTCGATGACAATCTCATTGATCTTGCGGTCTGCCAGTTCTTGAAGAAGCTCCTTGTACTTATGGCGGGGAGCGCGTCTCCTAGCTCTTTCCCTGCGGCGCTGTTCTTGCGCATCGTCGTCCTCGTCCATGAAGTCATACTCGTCGCTGAGGTCGTCCTCGTTAATGTCGATGTTTCCTAACGCATGGGTGATGGAATCTTGGGGCGAGGTCTTGAAGTCGTCGAGGAAGTTTTCAAACGCGGCTGTTGTCGTTATAGTTAGCTCCTAGCCTTTTGCGATCCTCCGCGCTTCGACATGCGATCAAAACTTTTCCCTCGCCGTTTTGGAGTTACGAGTACGTACACATCTGCGCGTCATAATCGACGGGAGCAGGGTATCTGAGGAGCGCCATGGTGAAATGCGTGGTAGGGCGCAACTCGGTATGTGGTGGGATGGGCTGTGTTCGAGACGGAAGACGGCGATTGTTTTGGTTGCGATGGGAATTCCACTTAGTTGAATGTCAACACTGAATGGAGAAGCAAAGAGTGGGTCCTCCCATTGACTGGGGTGGTTGGACTGTCGCGTTTTGAGTCGCGATGAGACGCGTCAAGCAAAGGAATCTTTAATGGGCTGCAGGCGTCCCTGGGCACTGACAGTGGCAGGTGTCAGTGAGTGGCAGGAATGAGTTACAGGAGGTGTGTCAGTGTTGGACGGGAACTTGTTTCTCGACTTCAGCCTCATGAATGTGAACCATGAGTGTAGTTTCCCATACTTTGACGCCATTGAGTAACTTGTTACAAGGTATTATTTCATTGTGAACTGCTTCATCCTCTCCACTACTTCGAGCTGTCAGATCCAGGCTGCTTCGGTGTTGCAATTCGGATATCTTCTTCCCCGAAATCATCACCAACTTCAAGACAAAGTCCCGCCCTAACAAATACGTGCGGCTGTACCTGCGCTGGGACATCCCCGATACCCCCTGTATCAAGTCCCTGTGCCTCGGCACATGCGACTGGGGCACTTGGAGAAACTCCAATCGGGCTCCAGCAGCGGCTCCAGTGCTCCCCAATCAGCTGCAGTCAACACCAATCATGCCCCTGGCTCTCCGCCCAAAGAGGCCCAAGACAGCTGGAAACCCGGGGATGGAGCGGATTCCCGGTGTAATTGTTAGATCAACTCAGCCAAGCTAACCTTACGGTCAGGACACTTTCATCTGACATCTCGGACTTTGTTCTACGGACCATCGCCTATGCCAAACACCACGACAGCATCGCGACCATAACAGTCGACATCGACGACGACGACGACAGCCACCAGTCATGGCTCCCAGAAAGAACGCGCAGTCTACCGCTGCCGAGATCTCCCTGGTCCATCTCCAAAACTGCTTCGTCAACCTGCCACCGTCACTGGCCTCCCTTCTCTCTAATGTCAACACGGTAAGCAGTCCAGTCATGGAGATGGAAGAAGAACCATATAATGCCATTGGACTCTAGCTAACACAGAGCCCTTATGGATAGCCTGCCCAGAATGTCATTGTCGAGCTCAACTACCGCGTCCAGTCGACCCCTGACGCCATCGCATCAGGTGCCCCCGCCTCCGTCAGCAAGAACATCTTTGTAGGATGGACCGGCATGCCCAGCAAGCGCAAGGTCAACCCCATGGTTGGGAGTCACGGCATCGACAGGACACGGTCTACTTCGTCGCGCGACCAGGAAATTCCCCTCGTCGAGATCGATACCACTCTAGCAGGCACCCTAGGCCTCAAGGAAGGGCAGAAGGTCATGGCCACAGTACACTTTGACCCGCCCATGGCCACCACCGTCAACATCGAACCCCTTACACCCGACGACTGGGAGATGATTGAGCTACACGGCACCTTCCTCGAAGACAACCTCCTATTCCAAGTCCGCGCCATCCCCAACCCCATCTACGCTCCCGGCGGCGTCCCCTCAACACCACATCCCCTAACCCTACACTTGTCGCAAACATCCAAGGCCAACATCAAGGTCATCTCCATCGATCCTCCTCTACCTCCTGACGCTCCGTGCGCGAAGATTGCCCCCGACGCCGAGATTATCGTGGCCCCCAAGGTCCGCTCCAAGACACGCAGTAGCAAGGATAACAGGAGTGTGGGTGGAAACTCCAAGAAGAGTGGCAAGAGCTCGGCAAGCACAAGTAGGAGAAAGAAGGAAGAAAAGAAGTCGCCCGTGTTTTTGAGGGGTATCGACCGGAAACATCTCCAGGAATGGTTCGAGGACGAGAAGCCGACCGACGATCTTAGCGTGTGGGTTGACCGCGATTTGTTGACAACGGGAGACTTGAAGGGGGCCAAGTACGTGTCTGTTACTGTGGTGCGCCCAGCTGGCTTACAACCGACAACCGATACCCCTGTTCAGCCAGAACAGGTCGACCCTGCTTCGGCACCATCGACCAAGATTGTTGCTCATCTGCGCGGGTGGGATGACCCACCTGATGGACAGGTAGCTGCTCTTTCATCGCCTCTTGCTGCGGCACTTGGAAGCCAGGGTATGGTGGGCGGAGTAGTCAAGATTGATGCTGCTTCATCTCCTTTGGGCAAGAAGAGCGTGGACAAGGACGGTGTTTCGCGCGCTTCGCTTACAAAGATCAACATCTACCCGTTTGCTTCGGCAAAAACTGCGGCTTCTGCTGGTTTAAAGTTTGGCGGTCAGTCCAAGGCGGAAAAGGAGGAGGCTGCTAAGCAGGTCAACCACATCTACGGACCTGAAGGCAATGGGATACTGTCAGGACCTATCACGGATGGTCAGGTGCTGGCGCTTTACGATGGGTTTGACTGTCCCCGCGGCTGGGAGGGCGGTATTATCAAGTTTGAGCCCGCGCCTCCTACTCAGGCATCTGGAAAGAAGCCATTGAGCTGGGTTCTGGGATCTGACTGGAAGGTTCCCATTTCTGTTCAGGCGCCTATCGGCAAGCCGGCGTGGTTGTCAGAGGGTGACGGTGACTTGTCTTTTGAGACCTCTGACTCTTTGCTAGTTGGCATTGATTCGCTGTTGGAGAAACTCCAGTTGCATTTGACTCACATGTCTTCGGTACTTCTTACCGGTGGTCAGGGTTCCGGCAAGACATCCGTGGCACAGTCCGTTGCCCGTACCTTGCGGTCAACCCAGCTGTATCACACTACCTACTTCCCGTGCACAAAACTTGTCAATGATGAGAGCAGGATATCCAACATCAAGGAGACCCTTAATCACCTCTTTATGGCAGCCAGCTGGGGTGCTAGACTCGGCGGAAAGGCAGTTGTTGTCTTGGATGATCTCGACAAGCTCTGTCCTTCGGAACAGGAACTCCAAGTTGGAAACGATAATGCCCGGAGCAGGCAAGTCAGTGAAGCTATCTGCTCAATGGTTAAGCAATACTGCGGAAAAGACAGCAACGTCGTTTTGCTTGCTACCTGCCAGGGCAAGGATTCACTTCACAACGTCATTGTCGGCGGTCATGTCGCCCGTGAAATCGTTGACCTGAGCGCTCCCGACAAGGAGACCAGAAGACGCATCATGGAGGCACTCACCAAGAAAGACTCCGTCTCCGTGGAAGAAACCACCGGCGAAATTGCTGACGGAGATCTCGACAGCCGCCCACCCACCCGCGACGGCAGCACCACCGGCGGCGAAGACGGCGACGGCTGGATGGAAGGCTCCAACCAGCCCACACCCAAGAAGGTCTCCAAAAAGCCCAGCGGCTTTGTTCTCGACGCCGACCTCGACTTCCTCGACATCGCCGGCCAAACCGACGGCTACATGCCGGGCGATCTCATCCTCCTCATCTCCCGCGCCCGCAACGAAGCCCTTAGTCGCTGCGTAGGTGAAGCCCTAGACAAGGATGTCTCTACCATCCACCTCGCGCGCGCCGACTTCGACGCCGCCATCTCCGGCTTCACACCAGCCTCCCTGCGTAACGTCACGCTTCAGAGCTCATCCACCACCTTCGCCTCCATCGGCGGCCTGAAGGAGACGCGCCAGATCCTCCTCGAAACTCTGGAATACCCCACCAAGTACGCGCCCATCTTCGCCCAGTGCCCCCTACGCTTGCGTTCCGGTCTCTTGCTCTACGGCTACCCAGGTTGCGGCAAGACCCTCCTAGCCTCCGCCGTCGCCGGCGAATGCGGCCTCAACTTCATCTCCGTCAAGGGTCCCGAGATTCTCAACAAGTACATCGGTGCCTCGGAAAAGTCCGTCCGCGACTTATTCGAGCGCGCCTCCGCCGCCAAGCCATGCGTCTTGTTCTTCGATGAGTTCGATTCCATCGCTCCCAAGCGTGGACACGATTCCACGGGCGTTACCGATCGTGTGGTCAACCAGCTTTTGACGCAGATGGACGGTGCCGAGGGTTTGTCAGGGGTGTATGTGCTGGCTGCTACTTCGCGACCTGATCTGATTGATCCTGCTTTGTTGCGTCCCGGTCGTCTTGATAAGTCGCTGCTGTGCGACTTCCCTAATCTGGAGGATAGATTGGATATCATCAAGGCTCTTACTCAAAAGGTTCGCGTGGCGGAGGAGGTCTGGTCCTCCGAAAAGGATCTGCTCGAACTTGGCAAACGCACGGAGGGGTTCACGGGCGCTGATCTGCAGGCGCTGGTTTCTAATGCGCAGTTGGAGGCTATTCATGATGCTTTGGCTGATATGGGTACCGGTATGGTTTCTCACTCTCGCCGTGGCGTGGCTTCCAAGTCTTCAGGCAGGAACGACTTCGTGCAGTTCCGCTACGGCGACGACGTCGACGGCGCTTTGGCCAAGAACACTTCCGCGCCCAGAACCAGAGCCGCCGAGTTAGCAGAGAAAGCGGCTATCAGCGCCAAGCTGGAAACACTGAAGATGATGCAGAAGAAGGCGGCTAGACAGGCTGCTGCTGCTGCGCACGTCAATGGAACCGATGGCAAGGCAGTCAATGGCGCGGGTGGTGGTGGTAAGGAGGATGCTGGTGGTGCGTTGAACAAGGAGGTGGTGGTTAATTGGAAGCATTTGTACAAGGCGTTGGAGGGCACGAGAGCGTCGATCAGTGTCAAGGAGAGGAAGCGGTTGGAAAGGATTTATCATGAGTTTGTGGTGGGTAGGAGTGGTGAGATGAGGGATGGGCAGGGAAGTAATGAGATTGGTGGGAGGAGTAGTTTGATGTAGAGCGGGAAGCAGTGAGCAGTCGGTAGAGTATTGATGGATGGTAGAGGTTTGTTTTGGTTAGAAAGAAGCATGTAATAGTAAGGTATAGATCTAGAACAGCAGTTGGAAGTAAATAATTTAGGGTTAATAGTTGAGTGTGTCTTGGTTCCTGGTGTTGCGGTGGTTCTCCCGACAGCCGCTTTGTTTACTTTGGGCTTCAGGGGTTCACGATTCAAAGCCGCAAAGCGGCTCTCGGGGTCGGTCGGCGGCTATGGTTTCTATGGCTCGCGTTCTAGAAGGCCTTTGTCAGCACACGTTTTCAGTGGATACGTTACGGCTCGGCGGCGTCCCTGGTTCCTGAAGCCACCGTGGCAGCCGGACCACGATCCCCTGTCTCGGCCCTGTGACCGCGGCGTCCGATTGTTCGCGGCTTACTAGATGCAGTGAAACGTTAACTTATTCAGCCTCAGGGTCTTTTTGAGCATGTAGAACATCTCCCCAGACACTCATGTAAGTCATTCACGTCCTTCACTTTCTTAGACATAGCTTAGCTGATATATGTCGAGCAGATAGAAAACGCCAGTTCTAGCTGGATATCACTCACTCACTCACTCACTCACTCACCAACACCACCTACACTAAGATCGATGGAAGTGACGACCGCCAACAATGACCGTCAAACCCATCACCACCCCCCTCGGGCACTCCCTCCCGCCCCATACTCCTCACGCCATCACCACCCATCTCCCCGGGTGGGACACCGCCCTCCGTCTCCGTGATGGTGACCCAGAGATAGGCAAACAGCTTAAGAGCATGTATCCGCGCTTTTCACCTCTTTCTCTTGTTAAGGAGGTAATGTTGTTCTCCGTTCCCCCTTTCCCTCTTTCCCTTTCCCTTTCCCTTTCCCTTTCCCTTTTCCTTCTCACTTTTTATGGAGGTAGCTAAMAAAAAAAAAAAAAAAAAAAACAGCTCTGCACCAAAATCCTCACCCACCTCTCCACCGCCTCCCCATCCTCTGAGTCCGGGTCCGGCTCTGCCATCTCCCCCTCCACCCACGGCTGCCTCCCCTTCACCACCCCCGACGCCTTCCCCCTCTCCGCAGCGCACTGCATCTCCCACCACCGACCGGCTGAGCATCGGTACAGTGACAGCGATGCTTCGGCGTTGGAGTATAGGGTTGTTGACTTTTTTGATGTCCCTCTTGTCCCCGACGCCTCTGTACCCGACGCTGCTCCCGACACTGCGCCCGACACTACGCTTACCGAGAAGGTTAGGTTGTACTTGATCATCTACCCCCTGAAAAAGACCAAGGGGGTGATGGGTGTTTGGACGAATCCTGGTGTCGGGATTAGTACAAGGTTGGCTGAGGTGTTGCTGCCTCTTGTTCCGGTCGAAGGATCTTCACCTGAAACGAGCAACCAGTTCAAGGTTTTGGAGTGGACCGCCACCGGGTCTGACTTCACTTCCGGCGCCCTCACCGAGCAAGATGTTCCTGAACCAACTTACCTCCCCGAATCCCCAGCCCATCAAGCCCTGCGTGAAAGGATCGTAGCCCTCTGCCAGCGCCGGCCCCGCGACCCGGAAATCGCCAACCGTCTCACATCCAGCGACGTGTTCTTGTACACAACCGGCATGGCCGCCGTCTTCCGCTTGCAAGAAGCTCTCTTCAAATCTGGACGCCGGGGGCCGGTGGTGGCGCTCGGAGCGGTGTTTCACTCGACTTTCCACTTGTTTGAAGAAGTTGAGGGAACTGCTGCTGATGATGGAGGGGAAAAGGTTGAGGGGTTCAAGCACTTTGGGGAGTGCGAGGATTCGGATAAAGTGATGGATCAACTGGAGGAATATGCGAAGGGGTTGAGGGAACGGGGGAGGGGAGTGGGGTATTTGTTTGTTGAGTTTCCTAGTAATCCGTTGCTGGTTAGTGTGGATTTGGGGAGGTTGAGGAAGATCGCTGATGAGTACGATTTCCCGGTTGTTATTGACGATACGGTCGGGTCGTTTTGCAATATCGACGTGTTGCCGGTGACGGACGTGGTGGTTACGTCTTTGACGAAGACGTTTAGTGGTTATGCTGATGTAAGTCAAAACCACTTTGCCAGACTTCACCCCTTTATGGGTGTTGTCTTTCCCTTTATTTCGTTCTTTTCCCCCATTCCCCTGTTTTGTCATCACTCTCTGTATCACAAATTCTTGGTTTCTGGTCTTTCCTCTCCGCATCTTCCCGCTTCCCTTCCGAGGAACGCATGCTAACCATAAACAAAGGTAATGGCCGGCTCAGTCCTCCTCTCCCCCTCCTCGCGCTACCACTCCCTCCTCTCCTCCACCCTCAACACCACGCACCACAATACCCTCTCCCCACCCGACGCCTCCCACCTCCTGTCCAACTCCTCCTCCTACCTCGCCCGCTCCAACACGCACAACCTCAACGCCCACATGCTCGCCTCCCTCCTGCACACCTATTCCACCACCCACCAATCCCCCCACATCATCTCCCGCGTTCTCTACCCCTCCATTCCCCTCTCCATGTCCTCCAGCCCCCGAACAGCTTACTACCTCCACCACATGCGCTCCGATGTCGCCCCGCCCCGCACCGGCCCGGCTTACGACGAAATGGGAGGTAACGACTCCTTCACCCCCGGCTTCGGCTGTTTGCTGTCTATCGATTTTGCCTCGAAGAGAGTGGCGAAGGCGTTTTACGACCATTTGCATGTCCACCAGGGCCCGCATCTGGGCGCGCATCTGACGATTGCCTTGCCTTTCAACGACTTGCTATGGGGCGCCGAGGAGAGTGTTAGAAAGTATCATGCGGGGTATGGAGCGGTGCCTGAGCAGGTGAGGGTTAGTGTTGGGTTAGAGGATTGGGAAGACCTAAAAGAGGTGTTTGAGGAGGCTTTGAAGTATGCCGAGGAGGAAGCTGTGAAGGAGGCTGCTGAGGAGGAGGGGAGGAAGGAGGGGAAGGAGTAAGGGGTACGGGTGCTAGATCCTCCACGCCAGACGCCGGCTGTATGAAGCTGGAGATGACAAGCACCCAACTCTATTCCAACAGATAATCCACACATTAAACCACATCCTGAAAACCTCTCGAGTACACAACCTCTACTCATTCTTGAACGGACTGCCCTTCAAAACCTTAGCCATGTCCTCATCCACCATGCTAAACGCAGCGTTGCGTTCCCAAATAGGGGGCATTTTGAGCAATGAATCGCTGCTCATCCTCTTCTGCACCGCCGAACCAGAGAAATTCTCAAGCAGCATGTCTTGAGAAAAACGGGACTCCCGCTCCTGTCGCTCTCGTTCTGCTTGTTTCCGGGCCTTCTTCCGCTGAGATACAGACAAGGGAAGAGGATGCAGTAGCACTTCGGCCTCAATTCTTTCGATAACTTTTACGAGCGCCTCATGGTGTAAAGCATCGAGAATGCCGTCCCTCCGCCAAAGCGGCCTATCCATCTGATAAAACACGCCGTCCGCCTTCCGCCACCATCCCGCCACGTCGTCCGCTAGCTTGTGGGCTAGCACGCTACAGCGCGGCAGCCACTGTAGCTTGATCTCACAGTCCCACTCGTCCGACAGATAGTGAGACTGCCAAACGATGGCGCGCACAAGTGGCATTGTGAGCGCGTCGGTTGTGGTCATGGGCTCGGTCTCGGTCTCGATCGTGAATTGGCCGTCTAACTCTGAACGTGGACGTTGGGACAGCCGATTCCTGGCGGTCTTGCTATCGGTAAAGATGGTAACGGAGGCGGAAAGGGGGTGATGTCTCTTGTGCAAGCTGACGACGGTTTCCATGCCTTGCGAGATAGCGGCTAGCTCGGCGTGGAGACTGGATAGGACGCGATGGGAGCGCCAGGAGCGGATGTTGAAGTCTTTTATGCTCAAACTATCTTGGGGCAGTTCGGTGAAGTATTGAGCTTCGTTGGCGTGGTTGTGATTGTACTCCGTGAGTCCTTTTCCATGATACGGGTTCCGAAAGGCGACGCCGTACCCGCCACGACCGAATCGCCGGTGTTCTGGCGCTCCTCTGTTGTCCTGGTTTTGTTTGTATGACCCATCGACGAACAGGTTGAACCGTGGCTTGCCATCCACCATCAACTCGGCTCTTTGCGTTTCTCTGGCAAGCCGAATGGCTAGCCCGCGACTTTTTCTCGGGTAAACGAATTCGCCTTTGAAGGCGCGGGGTTCGTTCTGCAAAAGAGGGATCTGTGTGTCGCCGCTGGGCTCGGGAGATCCATCTGATCGCGGGCTGGCTGCCGTCGCGGTGAGGTTGGCGGGAGCGGGGTTGGCATCAAGGGGCGCCGCGCGCTCATGATCATCGGGGTCGGAGAGCTCGCGGGAGAAAGGCAAGAAGGTATCGGGAGGGGTCGCGGGAGGAAGGTCAGAATGTGCCGGGGACTGCTCCGTATCTTCCGCGTTTGCGATGACATTTTGCGACGTGTCCGGCACAAGCTCAAAGGCATATTCCAAAGTTCCGAAGCCCTTGACGTCAACTTTCAACCGCTTATCAACGTGTTTCTCGGGCCTCTCCTAATGAGACGGCGGCAGCAATCGACAGTAGACATGAAGCCGTATTTGAGACTTGTTTTCTTCTTCCTTCGACCAACTTTTTCTATTCTCTTTCGATAATGATAACGACACCGATGAAGTGACCCGCAGCCGAGGGGTGAAAGTGTACCTGTAGCCACCAGGCTCCCCCGTTGTTTGCCAAGTTATTACCTACCGTACGCGTTTCGAAGTCTTCGTGATGTAAGAGGTTATCTTCTCTTGTTCTTCACGGTGGTCCAGCTGGACTCGCTCGCAGCTGGACGAGGAAGGTGCTGCTTCGTCTTGATTGCCTTTGGCTTGTTTCCCGCGAGTAAATCGAGTCGACTAAGAAGCTCGAACCATTTGGGATTGGCTATCTGAATATGCATATTATCTGCTCCTGTATATTATGACAGTCCAACCGGACTCGGTCGCAGTGGGAGGAGGAGGGGCTGGAATCGCTGTTGGAGGAAGAGGCAGCTGTGTGATCCTCGTCGGTATCTGCTTTTCCCTCCAAGTTTGTTAAACTGGCGAGACAGCCCGGACCATTTCCATTTGGCCTCAATAATATGCATGAGCAAATCATTGAAGCTTGCCTGGTCGGTCCACGTGGGGAATTCTCTCACACTGGCGAGTGCCGATGGAGCGTAGGGTAGCTGAACACACTCGGAATCTCCGACGTTCCTGGTCGTCCCGTCCGGCTTTAAAGAAAGCAGCAGATCTCCATCTGGATCAATGTTGGCGACCTCACATGACGGGCATGTTTGAATCATTTGCACTACCCGGGCATGTTTGCGAGTGCCAGGAGGTTTTACGTATGGGGTTGTCGTAGCAGAAGTGCCCGTCAGGCAGAGGCAGCTCGGCCGTGGGCCACTCACTGCCCGGGTCGTTCTTGCCGCTCGCCTCTGAGGGGAATGTACTCGTTATGTCTTCTTCCACTCAAAGCCTTCTGCCTTCCGAAAGACGCTCAAAGCACAGAGAGGAACAAGAAGCACACTCTCTACCTTGACCCAGGAACCTTGAGGCTTCGGCCATCACCCCTCAAGTCTTGGCCTGGCCTCACACTGGAGATGCATCTGTAAATGCGGAAGCATGTGGGCAGAACTTCCTCGGCGATGACACCATGTGTTCCTTAGAAAGACGGAGGAATGGCCTCTGGTTATTGAGCCTCTCGGTTCCTTTGAATGAACGGAAACAATCCGGTTGCTCTTCGAGGTGTGTCCGTGGAGAAAATGCTTAGGCGAGATTCTTGACACATCTCTCAGACTACTTGCTCAATGTGGTGGAGGAGGTCTTCATGCCGGCCTGGTCTGCGGGGAGGATGATCTTGTCCAATTCCCAGCAGTCAGGCTTCTTGAAGATACCCATGGCGGAAAGGCTGGAGGCTCGCACTTGACGAAATTGGTTCTGGTGCTGCCGAAGTGGTAGTAGACAACGTCGTGCCGGACAACACCAAGTCCTCGTGACGGGCGTGCGGATGATGTGGGGGGGTCATTGTCGTATTCGCAGACGCAACTTGAAGGCTTGTTGAAGTGCATCTCCATGTCCCGGAGTAAGGACCCTGCTTCCATAATATGTGCCATTGTCCCATGGCCCAGAGGAATATGCGCATACAGTAAACCTGCGAGGTTGCTACAAGCTTCATTTCTCTTTCTCTTTGTACGATTTTGTACGAGATACAGACTAAACGTGATTGTAAAACCCGTGCGTGTAGGAATATGGTGGACGTTTCGAGGGCTACTCTTGGCCAAAATCCACGTTGGCTTGAGGAACAACGATCCCTAGGAGAATTCGGCTTATGACGCTCGGTGCATCACCCGATGATGGCCCGAGGGTGGGGATGTTGGTGTTGGAATGATGAACATCATCAGATACAGTACAAGACATCCGCCGTTACAGTTTCGCTTGCTGCTTCTTCGTAAGAGGGCGGTGAGGTTAGGTTGTGCCAAGGGCCGTCGTATATCACGCGCTCCTTCAGGGCGAGGTTGTTGTTAACGCCATATTGGAAGCCCATAACGCTTTGCCGCTGGAGGAATCTTCAAGGATCCAACGTTTCTTTTTTTCCCCAAGGGGAGGGCGCAGGTGGGCTTCACCGGTTCACTACCGTCCACAATGGCATGCTTGTGGCGTATCTCAGGCAAATCATGCAACCGAGGCCCTCAGCGGGAATCGCATCCGCGTTCTCGGTCCTTGAGCGAGACCAAGAGCCTCTCCGACGGTGCTGTTCAGCATGTCTTGCATGTTCCACGCCATTCGATACATATTTAACAATCTAAACATAAACTTCTCAAGCTTCGGAGCGCTCAGCCACAGGGCCGAGCCCGCCCGTCATCCTACGCCTTCAAGCTGGGCTGAGGAGACGGCGCGGCGGCCGACTCCCCCATCACCACCGGCACCACCGGCGGCACTCCGCCCGCTCCCGCCCCTCCCCCAATCTTGCGGATGCGTCCGTGAACATGGCGAGCATGAGCTTGCGGGACTATCAGTAGTAGGTGTAACTTTTGACAGTGATGTAGCCGGAGGTGTAACTTCTGGCAACCGTTCACAAAGCGGACGTCGCGGTCGGGATTGAGCCCGTGCGGCGGTGAACTGGTGTCCCTGAACACCGACAAAACAGTATCCATATCATCGAATGGATTGCGGAAGGCAGATACCCGCCGGTCCTAAACCCGTGTCGGCCTTTTCTCTCGCCAGGATCGTCTTCAGCGCCAGGACCAAGGCGCACATGAACTTTGCACGACGGTTGCATCGAACGGCCTCATCGTGCCAGTTCGACTTGTGATGGAACTCAATCTTGAGTGTCATCTTGTCCAAGTTACCGAGGTCTTTGATGTCCATGGTGATTTCTGGCTGGCAGTCGCGGCTGTTTTCAGGGGAGAGTACGAAGTTTCGGAGTTGGAGGCGGAGGAGCTCAATGTCTTCCTCTGAGGTTCTGGCTTTCAGCCGGACTCCTGCCCTTGGATTGACCTGTCCCCCCAAAAAGGACAGCGGTGGACGTGATAATCTGGTGAATTCTGTCTTGGTGGATATCTCAAGTGTCATCCGGTGAGGAAATCATGTCGATATCGTCGTCTCATGGAAATACTTGATCACTCATCCCTTGCCAAGCCGACTGCCATCCGAACTTCGCACAGATTCTCCATGATCTCCCACACTAGTCTATCAAAGTACCAGTTAGTATACCTCTTATTGGACAATGTCAATATTCCTGTGTAGGTACCTACCATTCGATCTTTCCGAGGCGCTTGAACAATTACATGAGTGAGGTGATGTTGTGAAGTGCGATTTTCGCACCCATCGTTGCCGCTCTGGAGGATGGTTGGGCAGCTCAGACGTTTCTCCAATCCATCGCATATACAGTTTGTCGGCTGTCCAATGAAGGCGCACGAGACCGATGACATACCACCCCACAAGAACTGGCAGCCACATCTAGAACTGCCACATTTGCGTTGGGGAAGGTACCGGTACATCTACCTCTATCCCGGATCCCGGCGTTGGGGGGCTGCCGCTGAGCGGGATGTTGAGCGGGATGTAGATCATGATGCCGAAGAAGAGACTGTTGCATCATGTCAGAGAGGAGTTGAAGAGGCGTGTCGGGACGTTTGTTCGAAGAAGTCTGAGACCAAAATGTTGAACGGAATATTGAATCTGAAGCCCACGGCGGTGGGTTGTAGGCCATGCTGTTGTTCCCGTTGGAGGCGTTGTTGGCACGACTTTGACGACTTCTCCTGTGGGGGCTCTGGCGCTGTGGTCGCCGAGGGCGACTTATCTCGGTCCTAATTTCATCCAGGAGCTGAAGATGAACGGCCGGCGGCAGTAAGGTTGCATCAAGATCCGTATCGTTAACTACGAAAATATTCCTCCCTTCAAATCTTGGGCGAGCCCTTCTTGCCATGGGACCGGCTTGCGCATTGTGCTCAAAGTCGACATGTCCCTTTATCCAGTGCAGCTGAAGGTCAACATCAATCCCCGGGATCCTTCCGAGCTTATGTGGCATTCGTTCTACCCAATCAATGACTTTGGCTATGAATTCTTGGCGGAAGCTGGTGTTCAGATTCACGATACTTGGTCAACCAAATTGTCTGATATGCATCGGAGAAAATGGACAAATTTGCTTTCCGGACGAGGTCTGTATCTGTAAGGTACGAGGGATAGCTCGAAGATGGTGGACCGCAACCCGAAGGGCTTGCAGGATGCTTAGAGCCTCCTCCCAATGGTGACGCCACCTTAATCATGTTTGGCATGAGCCAGGCCATCTGGACTCTCTCGCCATGGTGCGGCCCCATATGGTTGCTGAGGGGGTGGACCGGGAGGCTGTCCGTAACCGTAGTGAGGTGGTGATGCGGGAAGAAGTTGTCGAAGACGACTGCGTATCCGCCGGGGTCAACTGGAGCGTTTCCTTCATCGAAGCGTCTGTGAAGAATGCAATGGGCCGAGGTCCGAGATATCAATACGTAGAGGTTTGGGTGCCATGTCGCTGATAATAACAATGGTGAAGAAAGAAAAAGAGAAGAGAACATTTCCTGCTCTGGGTGTATCCATTCAAGGAGAAACTCGAGGACCAATTCATCACTTCGGAGTCTTGAGATGGACTTTGGGCGGCTGCTTCCAATGAGCGCAGCGGCTCGTTTGGCTTTGGTGATGAAAAGGAATTTGGGGGGCAGGATCGAGAGTTGTGCTAACAACATCTTGTCAGATCATGCATCCAGCGCTGAAATCCCTCTTCCCCGCGCACCGTGACGTCGAGCAGCTCGCCGTCAACTTCGACTTCTCCGTCGTCAAATGGGTATAATACCCCTTCTCGGCCCTAGTCGGCTTGCTCTTGCAGAAGGAACAATGAGCATCAGGCAGATTGGCGATGAAATCCCCCGTGTTTCTCGGAACAGGAAACGACAGTGGTTCCACCCAAGCTCCAAGTTTGACAACATCTTCTAGCTGGAGAGGCAGCCCTAATTGATAGGTATTGTCCCGCTGGAACTCGACGAGTCTTCAACTTGGTCGCCCTTGTTTATGGTCGTAGGAGATATCCAGGAAAGAGATATGACGGCGCGCAAGACAGCGCAAGAGTTGACTAGTTGGTCGAGGTACCTTGAAAAACATACACCGCGCTCTTGGTCGGGAGTCACTTCGGAATACAAGTTCCCTCCCATGAAGATTCTTTCCGTAGGTATATAGCGGACTTGTCGAGACGAAGACGTGTAGATGTCCTGGCGTATCCTATCCATCGAGTCATCCCGGTCGTGTTGGTTATCACCTTCCTCGCCCTCATCGTATTCATCGTATTCCAGCCGCGACACCCAGCAGGCTTGGAAATTTGGTTATTAGTAACGTTAGTAGAAATAACCTCAGCTTTTCACCTTTTGATAGGAGACTGTTGGATCGATGGGAACGATCACAATTTGGTATTTGTGTAGGGTAAAACGCGTCTGAGTGCTCCTGGTCAGCGTTGAGCTAGGTCTCATCCTTGATGTCCAGTCTAGGATTCCGCCTGAGTCGAACCATCCCTCAACTTGGATCGACATAAGGAGTGTATTGTGCTAAGTCTCAAGTTCGGCTACAGTTTTAGAGCCAAAGAAGGGTTGAAGGGCATCTCCGGCTATGGCGATATGGTGTGGCACAACATGTGCTGCCTTGACCTGAGCTGCTTGGTAAAAGTTACCCATAACGTGACACCAAACAGCGTCAAGCCTGTCTAGTTCTGTACCATTGTACATCCTCTCCGCCTCCTTCTGCAACTGGTTTGGACGCTGTTTGCCCTCCTTTTCTTTGCATAAGGCTACGATCAGCTTCATAAATCTGTGTCCGTGGTCGTTGCGAATATGCTTGAACATGTCTGGTCCAGCAGCTGCACTATCGTCCTGATCTCGGTGATGTTCTTGATGAGGCTTGCTCGGTCTATCGATGGTCCCGGTACACAGGGGTACAAATTGTCGTAGTAACCCGGACCATTTCCGGCTTCTGCAGTTGACGGTCCATTCGTTTTGGTTGCGGTTGCCTCCTCATAGGAGGGCGGTGCCGGTACTGGAGGTTGTGGAACCATTGGTGGTACTTGTTGTTGCGGTGTAGAAGTTGGTTCAATGGCTTAGTCGACGCTTGGGTTCGGATGATGGCTCGATATCGAAGTTGACAATCGCTGCCCGACGGTGCTGTTAATTGGTCTATCTCTCCTCTTCGATTATTTTGGTAATTCTCTATGCCTGACGTCGACTAGGGCTGCTGTGCATCTGCCTTTTTGAGGCCTTTTCTTTAATCAGTCTCTCAGAAGTGGCATCATTATACCCAATGACTTGGGTAAGGTAGTAGACTAGTATCTGTTTTCAACGTGTTAGTATACGTCTTTGCATCAGATATTAAAAAAGGGTGAACTCACTTCTCAGCATGCGCTTCTTTAGCCCTCAAGTCTTGCCACAGCTGTTGGCACTCCATCCAAGCCTGAGCCCTCCTCTCAGGATCGATCCTTTTCAACAAGAACCTAAACCTACCGCTTACCGGCCTGTGATTTGACACCCATACCTCGCGTCTCCTGTAGTCCAACTGTTCTATTCCTACCCCTGCCGCGGTACAAGAGTCTGTCGCACCAGGCCGGGCTACGCTTCTTCTCACTTGTATCGTAGTTATACGTTCCAACGTCCATCGTCAGCTGCTCATGATGCTGTTGCATTCCATTCAGCCAGAGATGTCAGGGTCGCTGTGGATTTTGAATGCCTTTTCCCCAATGGCGATGTTTTGCTGCTGGCCACCATTCTTCTTGTCCTCCTTCTCGCCCTTGGCAAAGTCGTCTTCTTTTGCTTTATCAGCCGGGTGAGCTGATCAGGGGAAGCAACGAGTCCAGCATTGAGTTAACCAGCTGATACGAGAGTACAACTGGTCTGGTTCTTTGTTCGCTTCCTCCGGCTCCTGCTCCAGCTCAAGCTGGTAGTACAGTTGCTCGCGCTCCGGTTGCCGCTGTCGCTGGACCCTCTTCTTCCTCGTCCGTGTTTGGTCCTGACGATCACGTGGAAGAGCTCATCTAGGAATGGAGCATAACCGGCATCATGCGAGATGCCGAGAAGAAGCTGCTTGTATTTATAGTTGCGCAAATTCCCAGTCCATAGAACCTTCTCCTTCGACTCGGCGTACCATTGGCCAGCCTGCAAAACGAGGACTCCGACCAGCACCATGGCCAGAATGGTATTACTAGGACTGAGCACGTTCATGGAGCTCTTGGAACAGTGGCCGTTGTTAAGGTTCAGGTTTCCACACGAACCTGAAGGCTTCGTGGATTGGATGGAGAAGGGTTGGAGAAGTCTCATTTGCGAGGGACAACAGCACCAGATGTTGCCCAGGTTATGCCCGAGAGCACGCCCAAAGATGCGTTGAGACGCATCTTCCAGTCCTCTTACGGATGCCGAAGTTGGATAAGAACGAAAGACAAGAAAACTGAAGCCGAGATCAATACGAAGTAATGAATGACGAGGAGGAAAAATCGACGGCCATATTCCCTTAGAGAGACGGAGAAATGGCATCTGATTGTTGAACCTCTCGGCTCCTTCCAATGACCGGAAACGATCCGCGTGCTTCTTGTTTTGGGCACCCTTAGTCGACATTTTCAGGGCCAAAGAGACTATTGAGAACGAATGACGTAAAAAGATGGTGAGTAAACCTTGAATTAGACTGTTCGAAGACGGGGCCGGGGGGTGAGGCGGTGTTGGGAAGGATCTCCCTCAGATGGGTCTTCATCTTCCTTCAGGACAAGAACGGGGTGGCTAGAGGCACGCGGCATGTCATGATTTGGGTTCAGACCTTCGAGTATGCGCTTCTCAACGTCGTTGTACCGCCACCATTCGCGCAAACACGGCTGTCGTGCTTTCTCGGACAGGGTCGAGCGCCCAGCTCCCGCCCGCCTCATCGTAGGAGGACGGTGCTTCAGATGGCGGTACCGTTGCTGTAACGTTCGCAGTGGTGGATACCTGAGGCGGTGATGGAGTAGCGACGTCCGAAGAGGGGGCCGAGGGGGGGCCGCCGCCACGGACTTTGTCGGCAATGTTAACTCTCGTCATATATTTGTACAAGGCTTCCGCCCATGAGGAGCGGTAAGCCTGGATGTGGAAGCGCGTTCAGTGTGGATGCAAGCGTGTGAAAAGAGGACAATGCAATGAAGCAACGCGTGAAGCTGGAGAGAGAAGTTGAAGAGAGAAGTCGAAGATAGGCAGAAGACATCACTGAAGATGTCTGTCTCAAATGTTGAAGAAGAAGAGTGGAGAAAAGAGTTGAGAGGTGTGCTGATGATGGAGAGAGAAGAAGAAAAAGAAGAGGGAAAACAGGTCCGGGGAGGGCATGTCTTATACCCTTCTGGACGCTCCCAGGACCCATCATCACATGCTCCGAACTCCTCAAAAGTTTTCTGCACCTTCCCTGCGCTTCATGCGTCTCTTTCCTCGCATATGCAGGAGTACCTTCTATCCGCAGGAGTCGGGACTTCTTCATGCAGTTGCGGAGATAAACCGAGTAGCTATGAACAACGAAACATGGGATATTGCGATGGTTGAAGAAGGGACATGGCGGGACTCTGGCTGTGATAGAGGCTTGACAAGCAAAAGGGACATCAGTTGATAGAAGGTGGTAGTCTGAGAGTTGTTAAAAAGAAGATGCCGATGACCGAAGATGGGAAGATGGGGAAGAATAAACGGGGAATAATGGCCTCTCTCGGGCTTTGGCGAAGCAGGAGGCTGCTTGGTAAAAGGCCTTTCCTTGCTGGAGGACTATCGGACAGAGGTCGTCGATGCTCGATGTCCGATGTCCAATGTCAGATGTCTGATGATAGAAGGTACATCAAAGCAAGAAATCAGACTTAAATGGGACTGCAGGCGAAAGTCAAAACTCCGAAAGTACTGTGCCTGCATCAAAGGGGCTTGTTTACTTCCTTGCTCGCTCGGGGTCAGGAAGCAGGTAGTTTCGTTCCAGACTTGGAGATGGGAGCCACCAAAATGGGCATATACCAGCGTTAACAGCTGGAAAGGTGAAGTCGTCAGTGGCTGAGTGATGGTGAGAGACCGACGGAGAAGGAAGGATCAGGAAGGATGGTCAGAGCAGGCTTGTGACGGAGCCGGAGGTTTTGTTCTGTCGAGGTTGCTTTGAGTTTCCGAAGCGTGACTCACTCTGGCTCTCTGGAAGAGGAGGAGAGGGTACACTTGCAAAAAAGGGGTTTGTTTACTTCCCATTTTCCTCGACGTCCATAAATCGGCAGTCTCGATTCCGAAGGGTATCTGTCTAAGAGGTCAACGGCACTCACCAAGCAAGACAAAGTGTACTTGCACTAGTTCTACTGATCCTCTCTTCTTTCCTCCTGTACATGTGAAGAAGTTGACCGGTCTGAAGGCCAGCTACGTATTGCGGGTTGTCACACGAAGTTTGAATAAGGGAACGACGGCCACTTCAGGAAGAACTTGCCTTCAATCTTTCATTTGCACTCGATTAGCAACGAAGGTCAAGCTGCAAGTCTCAGACACTTATGGGGCAACCGCTGAGCATGAAAACGTAAGGAACACTTACAGAACTCTGGTGTTGGTAACAGCAGGCAAGATGGAACACTCGTTGCAACCGAGACAAAGCATCCATACAAACCTCAACTCTCCAATGACGGAGGTTCGCACCCAAAAAATCCATGGTATTTTAGCCAATAACGTATACTAGCTAGCTAGGTAGACAGGTAGAGCAAGGAAAAGGTATCAATTACAGATGAGCAATGGTTTATTTGGCACACATTTTTCTTCCCATCCATTTCCCCATCTCGTCCATTTCATCTGTCTACTCTGCCTTCGATTTTCGATCTTCGCTTTCTCCTCGAGTCAACACGACGTCGACCCTCCACCAAGCCCATTCGGTAGATACAGACACATATCCATTCACCATTCACCAATCAAGCTGTCATGTACCGGGGGTATTAAAAAAAAAAAAAGAGTTTCAAAAAATGGTCGCTTCCACCATCCTAATCCCGCTACGTAGCTACAACTTAGAGCCATCCATGTCTGTTTTTAATCTCCCATCCCGCAAAAAAAAAAAAAAAAAAACGTATGTGCAGCAAATATGGCTGTGTTGGATGAGCAATATGAGTATCAGCAACCGGTAGAACCTCTTCATTGACTTGCCTATCATCAGGTATTTCCCTTCCCCATCCTCTCTCTTCCTTGACTCCTAGCTAAGCCAACCCCAACGACGGGCAGCATATCCTCCCGATCCCATCCACCTCCTCTCCTCTCCTCTCCTCTCCTCTCCCCAGGTTCCATAGCCCCACGAAGGGTATCGACGACCCCTCAAAATCCCAACACCCTCCCCCCATCAAACCCAAAACCAAAACCACCTCCTCACCCATCCTTCTTAATCTGATTTTTCTCACAAGGAACCTCAGAAACCCCCCCGGACGATTCAGATGTCTCGGACGAGGATGCATAAGAGGATGGATCAAAAAACCCAAGTTCATCTTCTAGTTAACGAGCGCGCCGCACACAAGGCACTTAATAGGTTCCGTCCAAGTCATCGCTCCCCCCTTAGCCACGACATCAGAGCGAAGATCGGTGAACTCGAGATATGGCGTGCCGTTCATTTCGAGGGTGACGGAAAATAAACCTTCCCATGGTCTTTCCTTGTTGGTCACTTTGGCTCCGGGAGGGGCGAGGGACTTTTTGCCGGGTCGGCCGGGTTTCCGCCCTTCTGTTTTTATCGTCGTCGTTGTGGTTGTCCCTGTGGCTGTGGTTGATCCTGGTGCTGATGTCGGGGCGCGGGCCGTTGATGCCTTTGCGCTAGGCGTCCTCGTTCTCCTAGAACGAAGTGGTAGCCCGGAGGCGGCCGAGTTCTCGTCCTCGGCTTCGGCTTCGGGGGTGTCTTCGGGCGCGGGTTTGGCATCGTCCTCGCTGCCGGCTTTGAGGGCGCGGTTGCCGTGGTTGCTACCGTTGGTTCGAGTGGCGTCCTTCTCGGCCTTAACGTCCACGGACTCTTCTCGTTCCTGCTGCGCGTCGCCGTTTGCTTCCGTCTTGGCCTTGCCTTCCTCCTCGTCCTCCTCTTTCTTGTCCACCTTCTCCTGCCTTACTGGGATGTGAGGCTTATCGGTGCCGAGTCGCTCGTACGTTGCCCTTAGGGCTTGGTCCTTGATGCATTCTTCGTGCAACCACTTCTTACATGATTCAGAAGAGCAGCCGACTAGCAGTTTGTCAGGGTTCGCTGGAGTGTTGCAGCCGCATACGAGTTCGACAGTCTGCGACAGATTTCTTGTTAGCATCTTTGCAAGGCACGGGTTGGATAGATGTGATGGTGCATACCGAGAGTTCCTGAGATCGCACATCATAGGCCTGTCGCCAGTACAGACTATCCTGCGTCTCCTCATCGTTCTCCTCGAACCAGTGCTTCACGATCGCGGGCTCGGTAACGCTTACCACATTGATAATATCCACTGCCAGCCATGTTAGCACACATAACCTCTACCTCACCCCGAACCGCTCGTGGCCCACTCACTGTGATTAGACGCTATCAGCTCGCCCATCCCGTGGTACGGCTGTCTCCCCTCCACAATCCTTTTCCTCTCGCGCGTCTTGGCCGGCAACTCGTCAGGCCAGTACATCCAGTAAACTCTGGCGAAGACGTGGTGCTCGTCCCTAGCGCGGATTTCGAGGATCCTGGCGACCCATTCGGTGTCCCGCCTTTGTATCGGGGCTGTCGCCTCGTCGTTTGGTCCCTTTGCCCCTTGTTTTGGCTCTTTCTTCTTTATGCTCAAGTCATTGGCGACATAGATGAAGTTTTCCGCAAAGTATTTAACGTTATTCACTAGTAGATTGTCGTAGTCAGTACACCGGAAGCTATCAAGATTTTTGAGGAGGGGGGGATAGAAGGCAACTCACACACAAAGCTGTTGTACCTCGTCATGTCGGTCCAATCCTTGGCCGGCTCGACCTTGTAGTGTACATCCATGTTTGGGTACGTCTTGAACTTGCCTGACGGATGGAACGGAGACTGCTGGAAGTTGATCTTGTCCGCTGGGTCTGTGTCCTCGTCCTCGACCGACTCGGCCTTGCCTCCGACCGTGCGTCTGCGCTTCTTGTTTTTCTTCTTCTCCTCCACCACGGGGTCGACAATATGGACGTGGAACGGGCATTCGGCTCGCGTGTTATCCTTGTCCTCCTTCCTTTCCTGCACTCGGTCCTGGCGGTCGGCATCGGACGCCCTTGGTCTCTTGCGCGAGGAGGCCATTGTTGGGTAGTGTGAGTGTGGTAGAGCAAAGGTCTAATGAACTAGGAGCGCTGCGCTTCGGCTAGGGTGGCGACGTCGTGAACCGCCGGCAGTTGGTGGCGCGAAGGTTGGTGATGGCTTGCGACGGCGATCGCGAAGATGCGACAGAAGAGAAAAGTGTGGGGCCGCGTAGAGGAACGGCGGATGGAAGATGCGCCTCAGGTTGCGCTGTGTAGAGACGACAGGTCTCCAGTTGTTGAGTTGAAAGAAGTAGGCCCTTCGAATTAGGCGACGGCGACGACCTTGGAGAGCGGTCTGAACCTGAAAGGTTGAGGTGACGTGGTTGGCTTCGGCTGTCGTGCGAGGAGAAACGCGGGCGCAGGCGCGGGCGCGAGGTTGCCGGGTCAAGGTTCGAGCTCCTGCAAGGTTCGATGCGAAAAAGGGGGTGTGAACCTTGGAGAACCTGAAGTACCTTGTATTGGAGAAGGCGTGTATTGTGTTGTGACTTGTCCGTTCCCTTTGACTCAGTCAGCGCGCGCGATGGACGACGGCAAGTGGTGGTGGTGGGAGAAGAAGGAATTGGGAAAGAATCCGCGACCGCGACTGTGTTGTGTCGACCGTGGTTGACCTTTTGGATGACGAGGAGGAATGGGGAAAAGAGTCTGGAACCGTCCGTGACTGGACAAGCTCGACCGGGGGGTAGGCGAAAAAAAAAAAAAGCTAAAAAAAGCTGGGGGAGTCAACTTGAGTCAATTGACCTAAAAATTCTTTGAACAAAGGTAAGTTACCCGACCAAGTCTCTCAAAAGCGCTAACAGTAAGAGAATGGAATGCCCAATAGCCGTGACTACAGGACAATAGGTTGGAAAGGCGTCAATGTACAATGCGAGGAAATGTATTGTCGCCAGAGTTCATCGACCTCCTTTCCAACTTGAAGACTGCGCCCGTTCTCTGTTCTCTCTAACAAAGTCTCTGAACAGCACCGTAGTATCGGATTGGGAAAAAACGTTGCACCCAGCCACGTGATTTAGCAAGATCGATGACTATCTGCCGCCAAGGTGAGCTCCAAAGTGGAGAACCTTGGGAGCTTCTGAGAATTCTATTGGTGGACGGCTACGATAAGCGGGAGATGGTCCCAGCTTCCTCGCTTAGAGCAGGATTGTGCCAATTTTACCACGACTGAGCTGTTGTTTTGTCTGTGTTTGCCGGTTTGGGTCAGTCTTTGCCGCTATTCCCACAAACTCGTCTAACAACTTGGTCAACCTGGAGACTCTAGGGAGAGAATCACAGACAACAACTTGACAGCCTAGGAGCAGTCACCTAGAGTAGTCTTCAGAATGACACCCACAGTTGTTTGCTCCAAACTGACCCAAGAAACTTCGTAGATTCCGTTACCCATAGCAAAAGTATACAAATACAGATAAGAGACAACATCATTCAAAGTTCAAAGACCTCTCAACACCACTTACACAGTAGACAAGCCAACGCCAGCGCTATGCATATAGCAACCCAAAACTAACCATCAGATAATCCGTCATAACCCATCATAATTCCAAACATAGCCATATCATCAAACACCATCATCACTCATCATCCTCATCATCATACCTCCCCAAAATCGCCCTACTAGCATCACTCCCCCTCCTCTCCTCCGCCAATCCATCCACCCCATTCCCATTCAGTCCATTCTGCTTAAACCCATCAATAACCTCCGCCAACGCCTCTCCTTCCGTCCTCCCTCTCTCCACATTGATAAACCAAATGAATAGCGCCGGAGTGCCTACAATCGCCGCCAAGAACCAGAACGCCGGCCTGATCTCCCCGCTCGCATCGATAATCGCGCCCACAATCGCCGGTCCAAACACGCTCGATCCTTTATCGGTGATAGCGTACAGGGCGTAGAACGCGGCCTCGGATCCGGGCGGGATGAGTTCCCCGTACAAAGAGCGGCAGTAGCCTGACAATCCGCCGAGGACGAACCCGTAGATGGCGGCGAGGGGGTACATCTCCCATGGCTGCTGGAGGCCGCCAACGCCCCAAGCTTGGACAAAGGGGAGGTAACCCATTAAACCATAGAGGGGAATCAGCTCGAAGAGGGCGATGCACGCCAGGATGGTCTGATGCGCTTTGAGACGGAATTTTCGGGAGATGAAGGACCAAGAGAAGGCTCCGATGATGCCTGAGGCGGTGGAGATGACGTTAATCATACCCAGAGCCCATGGTTCCATGTGCAGTTGGGTCTTTGCGAAGAGGATGGCGGTAGAGGAGGTGGTGGCGATAGCGTCCGAGAGGAGGAACCAGCCGGCTAGGAAGAGGACAATGTCCACAAGGCGCCGAGCTAGCTGGACAGTGCGGAAGAGGGACTTCCAGGCGTAGATGGTGTAGTGGAACAAGGCGCGGATACCTCCGGTGTTGGACTTGGTTGGCAGAGGGGGGCCCGGACGAGGTCGTAACCACATGGCGGCTGGAATGGTGAAGAGGGCCCACCATGCACCGATAACGCAAAGCACGATCCGCTGCGACCAAGTGGTGTTCTTAAGTACGATCAAAATGGCGATGGCCATGCACTGCAGGAACAAGCCGGCGATGTAACCGATGCCAATACCCTTGGCTGAGATCTGCGTGGATAGTTCCAGTTCGCGAGACGTTAATTCCTCTGTTGTCTGGACTCGGGAAAGCGGTTCGCCCTCATCGTATGTTCGGCTTCCGAGCAAGGCAGTCGTCGAGTTGCGCATGCTATCCTCCCTGTACTCATCATCCTCATCATCGCCATCTTCCGTTGTCGCATACCCTGGCGAGCCATAGTCTCCAACATGATCGATCTCGGGGTGATGTCTGACCAAAAGCGGCAAGAACGAGTTCAGCAGCACAAAGGATGCGCCGAACGAGGTATTCGAGATGATAGCCAGCAGCGCGCCAATGAGGTAAGTGCTCTTGCTGATGAAAATGTAGGCCATAACACATGTACTTCCAACCCATGCGAATGCAAGTAGAAGCTTCTTTCGAAAGTTGCCATGGTCCGCGGCGCAACTTATGCTGACGACCAACAAGGCCTGCAGCAGCACGCTGACGCTGAACGTGTACATGGCGAAGCTCGCCGTGTTGATCTCCATGCCCAATACGTAGACGATGCACTGTCCCTCGGCAGCGGTGGTATTCTTATCGGAGCTGGAACCGCAGGGTTTCGATCGGTCGGACAGGAGGACGCCATTTTCGCGGGCTAGACTTTCGAGGAGAATTGGGATGAAAGAACCTGTTTTGGGTTGCGTGTAAGTCGGGTAGTTTGGAGAATTGTCAATTCAGGCGATAGGTGCATCATCATACCGATACCTGTCAAAACGTGTCAGTCAGCTTTAAGAATCAGATGAAAGATGGATTTGATGATAATGCTGACCGCAAATAACATATACCTCAGCAGCAAAGGCATAAGCATACCATCCCGCGAGTTCCTTCTGACTGGTGGGGCGAGTGTCGTCTCCGGGGTATCGTGCGGGAGGCAGGCTGCTGTCTCTGTCAGTGTCGTCGTATGGGTAATCGCTGTTGTTGCCAGGACTGTCGCCGGCATTGGCAGGACTCATCCTGCCGGACATGGTGGTGGTGATCCAGTCGACAAACGAGACGGTATCGGATCGCTCGTCGTCGGCTTCAAAGCAAGAGGAAGTATGGGAATAGAAGGATCGCTTGGAGGCCTTGGACGCGTAGGATGCGTAGGATGAACGGGAGAAGAGTCGCGGAGCTGGTGGCGGTCGGAGAGATTCCCACAAGTCTGGTGCTCCATTGTATGCCGATGAGACGTGGTTCACGTTGTGCGGCTGTGTCATTGCGCTGTACGCCAGGACCCTGATAGGCGTCACTCTCGTCACTTTCAGTGGACCAACGCGGGCCAAGGTTCACACTGAGCAATCAGCGTTCTCGCTTTGCCCGAGTCTGGCAGGCGGTGTGGATCCCCCCGCTATCGTACGGGGCAGGTACTGCCTGCCAGCAACCAACGCGATAATACAGGAAGAACAACCCTCCGCCCTGGAACTTGGAAAGTGCACGACCCGACGGCAGGAACAATCTGTCTCTTCTGTGCTTCTCAATCTTCCAGGTTGAACCTTTGTCATATCAAGTTCAGCCTCCCTCTCATTCCTTATCCCACTCGCTGGTCGGGATACACGTTTTCGAACGCTCCGCAAGTAACGGATGGAGGAGTCGGCGCGTTGGTGGGTGAATGAAAGCGGGGGCGGTTAAAGTCCAAGCTCGGGTGAAGCATTCAATCGGAAACGGGCGTCTCGGAGAAGGAGATAACGGATTGCGGTAGGTCGAGGCGGTAGTCGAGCGGGCTGCGATAAGTTGCGTATCTATGGTATAAGTGGAATAACTTTTGGTCAAAGTTCAACAGGTAAAAAGAGCAGATGAAGGTATTATAGGAATTGCCAAAAAGTCCAAGATGGCAACACAGTCTCGCTTCCTGCTTTGATCGAAGCAATTCGGTCCGTTGGAACTTCACAGTTTCAGGGCGTGAACGGCGGCTCGAGTGACCGATCACCCACTCACATTCTCTCCTCAAACAAGAATCGCAAGAGACTAAAACCCAAATTCAAGACATTATAGCTAGAAAAAAGAGTGGCACCGCCAGGTTTTGAAAGGTTTGAAGGTATCATCAGCAACACTCTTCACGTCCGCATGAACAGATCGGCTCTCGGCAACCTAAAACTAAAGGTATAACTTCCCCTCTTATAGCTTACTTACCCTTGGGGCCAGTCGGTGATGCCCAAAAACCAGCCCATCCGGTGTGAATCGAATGTCTCTAGAGATGCAGAAGTGTGATGAAGCTGCAAACTGACGGCATCCCGAATTGAAGAAACCAGGCTCAAGCAGGCACCAAAGCGCTAAAGTTGGTCCCTTTCTTGGTTGGGCCTTGGACACATGAACGGGAAGTGGGGATTGCTGGTGATGGCCTCCACTGAATCGGAGGCCGGCATCCCTAGAGGTTTGTTCGTCGTAGGGCTGCTGATCATTTACCGGATGTGGGCTTGCGATGGCTTGCGATGCAGACAAGCTCAACTGCATTACATGTTTGCTCTACGCATTGTGATCTCTTTCAAGGACGAATGGCTTTTGGATCCTGTAACCGATGTTATCGCTACTATCCTCTCTGTCTTTTCGGGCCGCAGTCGAGAGCTCCGGTCTCGGTATTCCGGCATTCGGTGTGAGAGGGCTCATACAGGTGCCGTCGGTACCAGACTTGATCCAAAGAGTGTGACGGGGTACAAGACATTTACTACTGACGGGACAAAGTGAACATATTCAAGAACGCGCGATTACTCTCTTGGCTGACGATACAATGACTACAAGTTATAAAGAGATCTGTTAATACTTCCGCGACCTGAAGCGTCACATTGATCCTGCTCCAAAACCGGGTGTTAGTCGCCGTGAAGACATCCGAATATTCAGGAAGTGAGATGGATATTAGTCGATAGCAGCTTGCTATAAAATCATCTCCAAACAACGAAACAATCCAAAAATGTACCAGGAAGGCCAAATAAAGACAAAAATTGGGTATTTGGTAAACAAAAACTGGCCTTCCTCTCCCCTTCTCAGCTCTCCGATATGGTATCCAACATCGCCCATTCAGCTCAGCCCCTCGCATGGCGCCGAGCCAAACCCCCAACTCCTCGAGGTTTGTTTCACCCTCCCAACCTCTCAGTGATTCTCCCCAACATGCGTAACCTCAGTATCATGCCCCTTCGGCTTTCCAAAAATCTTCCACTTCAGCTTATCCGCCAGACTGTGCTGTCTCTCATGGGCATGATGATGAGCATGTCCATGAACATGACCGATACCAGCCACACCCTCTTTCTTCTCCCCCGCAGCAGCAGCAGCAGCGGCGACCTCCTTCTTAGCAGCCTTATCACTACCGCTACCAGCCGGGGAAACGTGACGCTCGTTACCGGCGCCACCCCGACCGGTGTGGTAATTCTCTGTGTCCTGGGAGTGGCGGATGGCGACGTCGGGAATGATGTCCTTGTCGGCACGGTGGTGGGGCGTGACGCCTGCGTCGCCTATGTTTGCTGCTCCTGTTTTTGAGGTTATGTTAGGGAGAAGTATGGATGATGGTGATGATGTTGGTGAAATTGCGCTAGGCTGGGCTGGGGGAGTTGGGGCATGAGATAGGCGACGCTAGTCGCTAGCGGTCCTGACCTTATCGCTGCCCGCTGCCCTGGAAGGATCTTGGCAAACGTGGGATAAAGTTCGCTTCCTTCAACTTCACATGGATCCCCTTGACGCTTTCGAGCTTTCGCGAGGGCGCTGGGCTGGTCTAGCTGGGCTTGGCTGGCGATAAGGGAATTGTAGCTTTGAGATAAGCGGTTGATGTGTGGTTGACATCACACCACCCGCTCTCTTTCATCGGTCTCTTTGTCTTCCGTTGTTGTCGCGAAGGGGTTGGTGATATGGTGGTGGTAGAAGGTGTGGAGTGAAGGCAGAGAGGGAATGGAATGCCTTACCTCCGCGACCGGTGCTGAACGCTCCATCACCGTGGCTGCCTTCAGCGCCTGCTCTAACGACTTCTCCGTCAACGTACTTGGTGTCGTCGGGGTTGATGTTGCCGGCGCCGCCACGGCCGTGGGATACTTCGGGTCCTGCCATTGTAGGTGTTGACCGGTGATTGGTTGTCTGTTGTCGATGCTCGTGAATGTGAAAGTCGGGGGGCGGTAAGATATGTTCTGTCCAAGTATAGTTCGTCGAACGTTTCGAGGTAGATGTTTAACGGGAAGTGCGGGAATGCGGGTGATTTGAAAGATGAATGGGTCGGACGATGCCGTCTTATAAACACTTCTGAACATTTTTTGTGCTGATCATCCGAGTCCGTTCACGGCTCACGCAGCCAACCAGATGCATTGCATACCTCTAAGATGTTCTCGAAAGGGGTCTTTCTGCGTGGTGAAAACAGGAAACAAACGAAAAGCAACTAGGATACTTATCTGTCGTCAATTTTAGATCGCCCAAATCTGCACTATACACTACATCATCGAACCCACCACGGTGTTCCCTAACCGATAACTCCCTTGACACATGATGGGCGGCGCGCGGGATAAGGATGGGCAATGCTGGGCGGGAATTGCCTGGATTCCCTGCCAAGAAGTCGAAACCGAAAAGTCGCAACCATTCAGCATCGTCCTTCGCAATGGCACACACCAAAAACAATTACGTTTATCTACAGACCCGAATCTTTCTGGTGATGGATTGTGACCCGTTCCGGATGCCCTCCTAGAGGTATGTACACAACGTGCAGGCGGGAAGGATGGGAAGGATGCCTGGTCATGGTGGAAGGTTGAAGATACAAAAGTGCATGGAGGCTGGGCGCGTAGAAACCCCTGCAGCTGCATCCTCTAGAAACTGCATACCCAAGCGTGGTCGAGAATCCCTGTCTCCCACCAAAAGTGAGCTCCCTATTCTGCATATATGCTGTTAGTGCATAAGATCTAACGGTTTCCCCTAGTGTCTGAATCACATGCAGTTTCAGGGGATCTAAGTACTGTACAGGTACTGCCTTAGATGACGCTCTGCTGAATTGATTGATGCAGGTGCACCTCTCTAACCCCACGTTGTTTGAAGATGGCTTCCATTCCATTCTTCCAGGGGAGTGTACCTTCCATTACATGTCATGTTTTCGTCTTGATTCGTCTGGTATCTCGATGGTCTTGGTGCTTTCAGATAGTACAACACGATCGACCCTTCCGCTTTTGCTGTGTTCAGCTGGCGATCATTGATAAGATAATATGAGTTCCTCCAGGTTCCCGCTCTAACTCTGCCGCTTCTCGCTACTTTGACATTTGCAACGGCAAACAAACATCAACGACACCCGTCTATTTCTCTTCCTGCTACCAAACCTACTGCAGTAGAGGGCGTCAAAGCTACATGAACACAACCTATATATTGTCAACGAATCTTCTCAACTCACAACTCCTTTCTTGAGAACTCTGAGACGATGGCGAGGCTAGAGGACCGGTTCTCGCCGTCCTGAGGGTGACACTGTCCCCTCCAGCCAGGCTTTCGTGTTTCTTCTTTGTGCAATGCGACTGGAGCGGGCTGAGGCTGGCGCGCCAGGTTGGGCACCGGTTTGGGCACCGGTTTGGGTACTGGTTATAGGTACCAGGCAGCCAACCAATCAGGTTTCTTGTGGCTGACTACTTCCCCTCCTTTCGACCCGTGGTCTCAAATTCAACGTCCCGACAACCTCAACAACTGTCCCCAAACATCTAACCCGTCAACAGGTTCGACAAAAGGCCACTCTTCTCTCTGGCAAGCACGGCTCTTGCTGCTAAACGGGAGAATCGCACCAGAAGCCGACGACCGACTGCTGGCCATCCCCGCATATCACCACAGGGCCGAGCTTGAGACCACGTTGCCAGTGACCATGTCAACCAGATTGTGCGGCGTGTGCAATGGCATATTTACCGGGCTTCTGGTTGTGGTATGGAAAATGCCTCATCATCAGTCTGTTGCCAGTCTCAGGCGATCCGCTGAGGAAGGATGCTATATCTGCAATTTTTTTGTTGCCGCCATGCCTCAATACAACATCTTCAATGATAATGGTACATTCTCGTGGGGTTTAAATATGAGCTCGGAAGGAAGACCTTGGAACCTCGGTCCCTATACAAGTTATGGAAGGCTCACCATCATGTTCAAGTATCATTCCTTTTCATTCAGTCTCTTGGATGCAGCAGGTAAGTCTACGGCACATTCTGACAAAACCAGAACCAGGTTGGGGACCGCGCATGTGATAACCCTTCGCAAATATAGGTCCGAATGCGCCGATTCATAGAGGTACTGTTAATCCTGGTGCCAGCCTTACTGATCAAGCAGTCATGGAAACTGCAAGATCCTGGCTAGAAAACTGTCGCCAAAACCACGCATTGTGTGAACCAGTTGATCCTGCCTTCAACCCTACAAGACTCATCTACATCCACGACGCGTCCTCGGTACAGCTCATTGAAACCAAGAAAGAGGCAAAGAGTCATGCTTACGTTGCTTTCTCACATTGTTGGGGGAAGTCCGAGACTCTCAAACTACTCCAAGACGACCTAGACAAAGGGACGAAAGGCAACATCGAAGAACTATGTTCACTCATCCAAGTTCAACGTTTACCGACCAGTTATCGGGAGGCAATCTCTGTCAGCCTAGCCCTTGGATTTCGGCACATTTGGATTGATTCACTGTGCATCATACAAAACAGTCATGATGATTGGGCCAAAGAGTCCGCCATGATGAAGGACGTCTATGCCAGCAGTTCTCTCAATCTTTGCGCTTCAGCTGCGGCAGATGCTTCAGAGGCAAGCTTCCAACGCAGGGAGCTAGGCACAATTGTGCCATTGGATATCGAACCCCGGTGGACTGGAATTCTCAGCCCCTGTCACGCCAACGGCTCTTACACCGGACACAAACTTGCTCCACTTCCATCATACCTCCATCAGATCAAAATCAAGCTTGTGAATGAAGATATGTACCAATCAGAGATACTCTACTCACCACTCAATCTACGCGCTTGGGTTACGCAGGAACGCGTTTTATCCAGACGTCATCTCCACATGACTTGCAACCAGCTCTGGTGGGATTGCCGCCATATATGTGCCAGCGAAGTGTTTCCAGCAGGGGTGCTCATTGGTGAAGATGGGCGTGACGGCGAATATGAAGAAGAGAGGGTTCGATACTATGCATTAAGCACTTTTGGCCCTCATTCTCCCCATCACGGAGCGGTACTGGATGGTTCTCTGGGAGGCCAAACGGAGAGTACTAGAGGCGAACTTGCCCGGCATTCACCGTTTAAAAAGCCGTCAGAAGTTGACATGGGCAAGCTATGGGACAGCCTCGTCGAGCGATACTCCCGCTGCAATCTAACCTATTCATCTGATAAGCTACCCGCGCTATCGGGGCTTGCACAGGCCTTCAGCATTGTACGGGGTCCAGGCTTTTCCCTTAACGGAAATTCTTATCTCGCCGGAATTTGGCGACCTGATTTACCAAAGGCATTATGGTGGACTTCATACTACGGCGGCAAGCTTCGCAACTACGGCGGCAAGCTTCGCAACTACCGGCCCCATCCCTACCGTGCCCCCTCCTGGTCTTGGGCGTCGGTAGAGGGCCCGGTCGCCGCGCGGAGCTTATCGGGTAAACCGGCCTGCTGTATAGTGGATGTCAAGGTACTTCACGAGGACGAACGGTATAAGGCTGGCACGGTAATGGGTGGTATCTTGAACTTGAGATCCCGCGTGATTGGACCTTTCACCTACGAACCGTCATCAGAACCGGGCTTAACAACAAGTCCTTCCCTAGATAGTCGTGTTAGGGAAGCCATCGACGCTCCGCAGAAGTGGTGGTTTAGTTATTGGGATGAACGTGATGGTGTTTCCGGAAAGGATTCCATCAGCTACCTTGATCCGCTTCCACAGACTGTGCATAAGGACGGAATCGTAAAGGGCACAGGCGCGGTGCGGAAGAGGGTCCGGCTCGAGGCATTGACTGAAGAACCGCGCATTCGACTTTTCATTGTTCCTATTATTATTCATAAACATTGGAATGTTTGCGGCTTAATTCTCTGCCAAGTCGTCAACAACCCAGGACTCGAAGCTTTCGATGACGGTGCGGTTTTTCAGCGTGTAGGGTATTTCGACAACCTGGGGATTGAGGAGGAGGTCCTAGATCTTGTCCCTGAGAGGACGATCGCTATTATATAAGCACATGGAGGTGGAGTCAAACATGCCGCTCTCTGCTTCCGACAAACATTTTCTGTCATCAATCGATCTGCCTCGTTCACTTGTTCGAAAAAGATACCGTATAGAAGTAGGAGTGAGTGCAAAAACTCAGTCACCCTGCGATCGCCTCACAGTCTCAAGGGAGGACATCTGTCCACAACGCTTGACGGCGCCCGATCTACACTAACGGCAAGAGGGAGGTTCAAAAAGGATTTCTACGCACGGAACAGAGTAAAGGCCTTTGCATGTCATCTGTCAATTCCGTGCCAAATCGCTAAACCCCCGTAGTGATAGTCGACCAAGGCTTGCGTTTGGCTCGAGCACGGGAGGAGATGTCCGTCTGTCTCTCGTCACTACACGCCTGGAAGGGTAGAAGCAATCGAAGAGAAAGCTAGGCGCAAAAAAATCAGCACCGGGAGCAAGGACATCATGCCGAACCAGACACGTCCGCCGCGTCCACCGCTCGCGGAAGGAGCGACCGCAATGGGCGCCAAAAAGACCAACTCGACGGGAATTGGAAAGTGCAAACGGGTATCAAGTCCTTCCCATTCATTGTGCCACTTGTCTTCATTTACTTATCTAACGAAACAACGCACCTCAAAAAAGAACCAAAAATATCCCATCCACGGCAGACAGCGAAAGCGAACACGACGAGCGTCAATAGAGAAAACGCAAAAAGAGAAGAATTCCGACGCGAGCAGGATTTGAACCTGCGCCTCCGAAGAGATTTGATTGCACCTCGACACTCGTTCGAGTCAAACACCTTAGGCCACTCGGTCATCGCGCCGTGGTTTTTTTTTGGTGGTAGGAAAATTTTGGCGGATGTAGACTTATGTACCACAAACATGCATCAGTAAGACGGCCAGGAATTCCCCTGGTAGGTTTTCTCACCTTGGTCATACGCTTTTTTTACCGGGTTCTGCTCAGTATTTTTGTTACAATTTCTCTAGGGAATCTACAGCATACGAATATTTTCTTACCAGGCACGAGTGTCACGAATGCGCAAGTCACGGTGGAATCAATTAGTTACGAGGAGGACTAACTGTGGATTGCTACGAAGCTACCTATTATCAGCCTCACCTCTTTTCAGCGGGTCTAAAGGGAAACAAAGCAAATGGGTATCTAAAAGCACTGAACGCCTCGATACGCCTGACTGCCGACTCTCTACCGGACGTTCCTTGCCCTGCCATCCTTCTCCGGATATCATTCCTTCCAGCCTTTCGCTGATCCATCATTCCTCCTGTTTCGAGCATCTCTCCTATGCCTCCTCTTTCTCTTTTTCCACCCAACCAGAGTACCCCCCAAGTATCAGATTCAGACCGCCGGCCAACGAATCTCATACTCACTAACCACCCCCGAACTCTTCTTCTTCAACTCGCTGACCTCACCCGCATTCAGTTGTCCTCCAAACCTCGCCCCATCACTCCGTCCCAACACCTTCACACTCATCCGTCCACCATCATTCCCGTTTATAAACAACGCGACCTTAATAGGTCCATCACTCGGTCTCCTAAAGTAATTCGGGTCGCCAAAACCCAGCGGGTTCAAGTGGAATGTGAAAAGAGCCTTCTCATCGTGCTTATTGACAACCTCGAAGATGTCAAACTCGCCACAGCCGAAATCCCAGCACGAGCACTTGTCGTATTGTTGGGTGTACGGGATGCGCGCGTTAAGAAGCCACAAAGCGGGCTTGTCGCAGGGGTCGGAGCCGTCGGCGTTGGGAGGGAAATGGGGCATCGAAAACTCAAATAGGAATATGCGGTTGGGACCGGGAAAGTCTTTTACGGGCTGCGGCGCCGGGTTGGATGTACCCGCAGGATCCATCATCGCACTTTTGGTCCGCGAGGATGGTGGGTTGGCTGGCGCCGCCGTCGCCGCGGGAGTTGACGAATGAGGGGGAGTTGCCGAAGGCGCTATTGGTGGTGTTAGGGTTTGACTCGACTTACGGGGTGTAAACACCTGAGCCAGCGGTACCGCCAAAGTTCCCCATGAACGTGATACCTTCGGCGGTCTGGCTCTGGGCATGGTAAAAGCCCTTGCGAGAGTACGAGCCGTCGCTGTTGGGTTGGTAGAAAGCCACCTGCTTGAGGTGGAGAGGACCGTGGAAATGGAGCGAGATCTGGTGGTAAAGTGTCAGTAGCATGCCCGCTTCGTCTTGGAATTGTCAAGGGGTAGATGAGGAGCTTAGGGGCTCATTGAACGGAGCCAACTCGCCGCTCCAAGCCCTGGTCGCCTTGTCACAGCGACCGGTATTGGCATCCATGAATGTCACGGCCTCATAGGTGCCGCTGCCTCTGCCCGAGACCTGGGTATACAGGACTTGGTCAACTTGGGAATAGAACCAGGTGCCGTTCTCATCAAGACCTTTGTCCTTGCAAAGGTCCGAGCTGGGAGTTTGTGCTCGAAACGGATCGTTGTCGGGAGAAATCGAGTCAGGGTTGTTGGAGGAGGCCTCGGGGCCGGCGTAGGCACGGGGAGCAAGACCAGAGACAGAGGAGGTGGAACCGGAAGAACTAGAGATGGCGGCAGAGTTGGCGACGCCAATGATGGAGATCAAGGCCGAGAAGGCCAAGATGCCTCTCATGACTTTGATGGTTCCGAAAGCCATTTTGTTGTTTCGAGTTGGTTTTCGGAAATATCCTTGTCGCTGCTCGGAGGTCAAGCGAAAAGCTGTTTTCCAGATGCTGGGGAGGATTCAAAATGGAGAAAGTGGTGATAGAACTGGTTCTTTTATACTACTCCTGGAATAATTCCACAACCGCACCCAAAATATCCAAGTACACTTCACCAAGCCATCGCCACCCGCTACGGCCACAAGTGAAGGCATCTCAAACCTTGCCAGCCGTCCACAATTCAGTTTGTCCAGAAGAAGTAACCAGAAAGCGGGAGTGAATGGACATTCCAGCTCGAAAGCATGGGCCTCGTCTCGTAATCTCCATGCCAAGATGTCGTCGAGTGTTCGGGACCGAACGGCAGCGGTGGTGAAGGCAACTTCGGATCCGAAGGTTTGAGGATGTGGGGACTTTTGTTCCTTGGGAACGGGACGGCGTCAAGTGAATGGGGGAGGTGGAAAAATCTCGAAGGTTTTGCCACCGGGCTACTACTCAGGATGCCGTCCGGCACGGAAGACGTCAGGGGTTCCGTTCACTGCCAAGGGATGCCAAATGGATGCCGGGGCGGCTTGATATGGCGGCTCCGTGGGCAATCAGGAAGTCCTTTGACTGTCCCGCATTGCAAATCTGTTGGATGAAGCTCACAAGTGACAGAACACCAGGGAAGATCCACTGTCACCGCTCCGATGCACACGAGGGCCGACGGTCTAGCACAATGTCCCCGGTGGTTATGGATGGCTAAAGCCTCATGATCACGGCCCTTACGTAGGGGCTTAGACAATCTGGAACAGCAGACCAATTGCCGGCCGTGTCCATTTCTGCTCCTAGAGGTAACTGAGCAAGGCGTTACTCATCCAAATTCATGGAGATTGCTGGTGGTCTAGCTACCTAGCCATGTCAATAGCGGTGGGGTATAGTTTACGAAATCTCTAATTCAGCAACAGAACTCCCAATTTCCAATGGTCTCAGAACGGCTCGTTGCGCGCGAGTGTCCGGAAGCGATGCTTAGAGAACCGAGCCGGGAACGGAATAGCTTCAGTGTCATGTTCGCGTGGCAGAAGCACATGCTTTGGCATTTTTCCATTTACGTAAATTTCCTTCGTGTACGTCGTGAATGATCCCATCCTCTGTGCTCAATCATATGATAGAGAAAGTAGTGAGAGGTTATAGTACTCCATATGCAATGTCGAAATTCCGTAGTTGTGAAGCGAGAAAGAACATATGCTAAATCGGGCGCCGGCAGTGACATGATTGAATTCCGGTCAGCAGAACACATGACATTGCATGCGTTTTCCATATAAAGACGCAAGTGCTACCCGCGCGCATGGATATAATTGGGGAAAGGGAAGTGCTATTCTGCCTATGCGCCTATGCTATGAGAGGGGTATCTCTGAAAGAAAACAAACACCTTAATGCCATGCTAAAAACCCAGATATAATCCCATTGCTCCGTTAGAGCTCTTTGCTATGCGACTTTCCTCCTGCTACCTATCTTCCCCTATTGATGGGTCCGCACCGCACCTTAATGGTTCGGGTAGACGAATTCAGAGACAAGGCCGCTCTTGGCCTTGAAGTCCTCGACTTGACTAGCCGAGAGAGAGCCATCAAAACGTTCGCCATTGCTGGCGCCCATGTTCTTAATGCTGACTGTACCACCGTTGGTGGCATCCATGACAACAGCGACCTTGAGCGGACCGCCCGTCGGACGCTGGAAGTAGTTGGCATCTCCAGCGGACTTTCCATTGTCTCCGAGGTGGAAAGCTGACAACGCCTTTGTTTGACCTGGGGCCAGGATTTCGGAAACATCGAGCTCTCCACAGCCTGACTTCCAACAGTTGCATTCGAAGTATTGCGCTATGTTGGGGATTCTTGAGTTAAGTAACCAGATGGCGGGCTTGTTGCCATCGTCGCCGTTGTGCTGGGGTTCATCCGGCATGGAGAACTCAAAGAGAAAAACGCGGGCGGATCCCGGGAAACCGTCTGTGGACGGGAGTGGTTAGCAATTGGACTTCCTGAATGTTCAAACCGGCGCCGGGAAGATGGTCACTTACTATACGTCACAGCACCAGGACGTCTGTAACCGCAACTGTCATCGCACAGCTGGTCCGTGGTCACAACAAACTCGGAATGGGACACAAGAGGAGCATCGCGGATGGTTTGGGGCGAAGAAGCTCCACTGAGACCGTTGGCAGAGGAATATGCCAAGGAAGTGCCGAAGGGGCTGTATAAAAACGAATTCATTAGCTTGAGGTATCTCGGAAGGGTTCATGAATAGTATCTTACCCTGAGACAACACCAGAACCGGCACCACCGCGGTTGCCGAGAAACATAATTCCGTTGCGAGTCTGGGTAGCGGCGTGGTACTTGCCGATGCGGTTGTAGGAACCGCCACCACCGGGAAGGTAGACCGAAAACTGTTTCAGACGCTGAGATCCGCGGAAGATCAACGACAGCTGAAGCAAACATGGTTAGTATCTGACAAGACTTGGGACACTTGCACCAAACTGAACATGTACTTACAGGCTCATTGTAGGGAGCTAGGTCTCCGCTAAACTGCCTAGGGGTCTTGGTGCAAGCGCTGGACTCGTTATCCATGAAGGTGACCGCGTCGTAAGTGCCAGGCTTGGTCACCTTGGTGTAAATGATCTGGTCTACCTTTTGGCAGTACCAGTTGCCGATGTCCTCTTGATGTTTGTGGTCGCGGCAGAGGTTATCGGAAGAAGTGTTGGAACGTTCAGGTGAGGATTGAAATCCGGATCGGTATCGTACGGAAAGATATCGCTCTGGCGAGCGACGGTAGACGAGTTGCCGTGAAGAGAGAGAGAAGACCAGAGCGAGAGACAGACGAAGAACCATCGAGAGCGACGGCGAAGGCGTTGGCACCAGGAATGGTTCCGAAGACCAGGAAGGCCATAAGAACCTTGAAAACGTTAAAAATAATGGTGGGATTCTCGAGCGTGTGGTGGTCGTTGATGAAGTGTTTTACTATCACTGCTGGCTTGAGTAATCTCGGTGGTGTTGAAGAAGGGGAAAGTTTGGTTGTAGGAGGAGGAAGGGCTCCTTTTATGGTATTCCAGAAAATATTCCAGCCACCCTTCACCACCGAAATTCCAGGTTGACCCCATGGCTTTACCATTCACTCCCACAGTCAAGACGACATGTTAAATGGAGTAAACGGGGTGGTTGTCCTGGTGAAGGTATCTTGGTCTGATATATAAGGCGGGAAGTCTCCACTCGAGAAGGTTTTGGACCTTCACTCCCCGTTCCCACACGGCAGAGGTGAGGATGAGGCAGGGGATAAGGCTCCGTCTGAAGTTCTGGAGTCTCTTCACAATGATATGGAACCTCTCGGGCGAAGCTCGAAGAATATGCCAAGTGATATCCAAACGGATCTTGACCCGACAGACTGAAACGGTACGTACCAGGGCGGCTGCTCGTCCACTTCACTGCCTTACCTTCCCGCAGATTTGGTTTTCAAGGTCCCACTCTATCTTCCGGTCTTCTCTTCACTGACATGTGTCCCACTTTCCGTCCGGGTTGCCGACTTCCAGATGCGTGTCGCCTGGCAAGACCAATCTCCGGCCATCAAACCTTATATCGGCGGCGACATCGCGTCACCTCACCATTGACTTCATGGCAACCCAGCCTGACTTGATAATAACAATGGAGATAAGCCTCGCCAAGACCAAGACAAAATACTGAATGAGTCGGATTTGCATAACGGAAACAATCTAACGCTGGTATGATGAACGCCGATTTTGGACAACGAGCGTTTCCATCATGTTGGCCAGTACAGGTCATGAAGACATCAAGGCAGCAGGAAGGATGAGATCAGACGAGAAGAGAAAAAAAAAGGTAATTATACCCAGTGTCTGCACGGCAGAAGAACAGGAGAGGTTCAAACTGATTCTGCGTCGTTCGTCGGTTTGGTAGATGCAGCCACTTCCCAATATCTAGGGGTTTGATGGCCATGTTTGTTCTGGCCTTGATGCTTAGAGTCAAGCCAATTTGTTCCATTTCGACCTTCATCCAGTGCTTTCATGGATGGACAGTTTTTTAGGATTCAAGAATCCCATCATTCGGTTGGGTATCAGCCAAGACTGCCGTGGTTGATATGCCAATGAGCGCAGCCAGCTAACAGGGACAGCTAAACACTGCCGGATGTCTCAACTTCAAAGATCTGATTGCGCCTATCGTTCTCCATATCATGGCAATGAGCCTGAAGGTATTCCAAACGCCTCAGGCTGTATCATTTCCTCTGCTCAAACAATGATTGCTCGTCAAGTGATGCAGCCCGTCTGTTAGTGTGATGAGTCCTTTTGCGGCTGGGCATCATGTTTTCCAGTTCAGTCACCACAGCAATCACTTGCAGCACAATCAGGGGTTATGGTGACCTTTCCCCCATCCATTTCGCGTTTTCCATCTAGATCGTAAGTTTATCCCCAGTTCTGTCTGTCTCTTCCGTCTGCTCGGCCACGGACATATCTGCTGAGAACTTCCCTGGAAGATTCCACTCATGGGGCTTCAGATCAGGATGGATTGTAATTTGTGAAGGGACTTTCCAGTGTTTGAAATGACGCTCCCAAGCTCCAGCCTTCACTTCACTGTTCCTCGATGGCTGGGCATCTGACATTTTGACCCAAAAAAGCGGCTCAAAATACCAAAAATGCGACCGCCAAACGTCGCGATGCTTGGCAGATGTGGGCCACGGAGGTGTATGGTAGATGGCGGCTCCCGCCCAAGCACTTTTCCGTCTATTGGTCGGTCGATGGCAGCTGGGAGCCTCCATTCACTGTCGGCAGGAATATCAGTGTGGGGTTGAGGCTCAATCTGATGATGGTTTCGACCCTTCACCTGGACGATACCGGCGTCCGAACCCTCCAAACCTTTTTGTTCGTTTGGTGGCTGGTGATGGACAGTGAAGGGTAGATGAACCAGAATCCCCAGGTGTTAATCTCCTGCAGGAGTATTTATAGATAGTTCTTTACTCCTACCGATCCTTTTTTTTTCAAAACCAGAGATTAGCACAGATCTTGAAAAGCACTCGCGATCTACCACCCTCGCTATCAAACCCCTTACGAGCCAAATCTCCCTTGACCCAAGCCTCCATCATGAAGTCCACCATGTACTCCATGGTCTCCACGGCCTTGCTGGCCTTGGTCTCCTTCATGGGCACCACCAGCGGCCTTGCCATCAACCGCGACGATTCTCCTACCCTGAATATCTCTGTAGGCTGTTCGATCAACCCCATCGGCACCCCCATCAACGGCCTCCCTTCCTCCGGTTCTTCCACTGTTTCTCCCTCCGGTACCATCTCCCGTCGTTCATACAGAAAGTCCGCTCCCTACGCCGACCCTCACACCATGGATCCCATGATCTTTGTCGGCGCTGATGAGCTGTGCAAAGATCACAAGACCTACGAAGACGGAGACTACTACTGCCAGAAGGTTGACCAAGTAATCTACACTAACGTCGCGAGCAGCGGCGAGTACAAGAAAGTGGTGCATATGAACGAAGACACGGGCGAATGCCGTTTTGCGGAGGTTAATCGAACGTTCTCTGGGAATCTGGCGCCTTTTAACGAACCTGTGAGTTCCCCCCCTCTCTTCCCCTCCCCTCTCTGCGCAACCAAATCCGCTCTTCGTAACCTAGTTTCAGAAGCTAACACTGACACCCACCAAAGATGGCTTTGATCTTCCGCGGCCCAATCCACCTCAAACAGCCCGCAATCTACTACCCCTCCAGCTCCGGCACCTTCTCTCGCAACCACTACTACAACGCCGCCACCCAAACCTCCCAAGGCCTAACCTTCCTCGGCAACCGGGGCGGCGAAGGCTCCGGCGTCGTAAGCGGGCACTTCGGCGCCAGCCTTTCCCACATCAACTCCCAAGCCTCCCCCCCTCTCCAAATCCTCGCCAACGAAGTGATCACCGGCGAGTTTTGGGTGATGACAGACCAAGACTGCGATTTTGCCTCGTGCGGATATGTCCGTCCGGGCTCTATCGCCAAAAAGGGCTTCCCGGGAACCGATCGCTTATTTCTATTAGAATTCAGCATACCTCATACGGGTAGCGACCTGCCCGCCATCTGGCTTGAAAACGCCCGCGTGCCTTACACGCAACAATACGGCCGATGTTCGTGCTGGGATACAGGGTGCGGCGAGTTCGATATCTTTGAGATCTTGCATGCGGGGTATGAGAGGGCGGAGACGACGTTTCATTTGGATCCCCCCGCTGGAGACGCGAATTGGTTCCAGAGGCCGGTTGATCAGAACGCCCCCATCAAGGTGGCGGTGTGGTTGGATCCGGCGGATGGTGGAACGGCAAGTGTGAAGGTTTTGGGCACGAGTGATGGGGGGGTGTCTGAGGAGGCGCTGAATGCCGGTGAAGTGGGAGAGTTGAAGAGGCGCAGTGATGGTGTTGTCAGTGAGACTGACTATGCGGTTCGCCGCGGCCAAGTCTTCTGAGACAGGACGCATATGAAGTGAGTGAGTTGGTCGAGTCTGGCATAGAGAAAGAAGGCTTAGTGGGGGACAAGGTATCTCAGAAAGAGATGGATTAAAGAGGCGCATGGCGTTTGGGAGTTTTGCATTGGCTTTGGTGATACCCATGGAATAGATCAGCTAGATTCAGCTCCCACTCATAGAAATCCTTATCACCATGAAGTCTTGCTGATTCTGATGTAAATGCATGTTTTGAAGTGTACCGTCCAGGTGAAGCTTATAAAGTAAAACGAAACTGCTGAGTTGAACAAGTACGAAGGCATTTCACATGACGCAAACGAAGCATGGACGCACCCTTGAGACCTAAAGACCGGTAGAGTAAGGCAAACAAAGTTTGATCCCCGAAAAAATCATTCACCCACTCACCAAGTCACTACGAAGGGAGAGTCCGAACCACCACCATACATTATTCACCATCCCTCAATCACGCTGATGAGCAGAAAGCACCAAAGGAGAAAGAAACCATACAGCGTCCTGTCAAGAAAGAAAGAAAGAAAGAAAGCAACTAGCAATTATATCTACGCTAGGATATCTTGAGAAGAAAAGGTTTCAAAATAACAAAAGAACGGACATTACCTAACTAGGTTGTGGAGGGGAAAAAACACAAATTCGCGGTTGAGCGAGATGTAAAAAAAACAGAAAAAAAAAGTCAAAAAGAATCGATCCACCCAGGGGTCGAACCTGGAACCTCCTGATTCGTAGTCAGACGCTCTGCCATTGAGCCAGCGGACCTTGTTACGATTGATATTAGAAAGCCAATTTTTATTCACTTATGTAAGAATGCTTAGTCCCCGTCCTTTTTCAGGTTAAATGTTCTTCGACCACTCACTCATCAACACCATCCCGCCTATCACGAATGCTAAAGCTTTTTCACGAAGAAATCCTAGGGACAGCGCTGTAAACTGAGTGGAATTCCTTTTATGTTTTATTCCCATACTACTCGCTACTCTGATCCTAGCGCCGCAATCCCATCACATCGCGGCGTCACATCGCCGTTCGTATCCACGACTCGACACTACGTCAGTCCGGTATCTACTCCTTGGCCCTAGGTCCATCGCGTCCATCGACCATAGGTAGGTGTTGACCCAATCTCTATCAGCATTCCTCCAGAAGTGACCTCCACATTGGAAACCTAACTCTCATCCTTTCATCCCATCCCGGTCTTCCATGGGTCGGTGAAAAAGCCCACGGCTACTCAACCCACCCAGCCACCTATCAAAGTAAGAGTAAAACAAAACCATAAATGCGAAAAAGAGGAGAGATACGACAAAGACAATGAACTCCTGCATCGACGAAAAACCGACATGAGAGAAACGAAATGAATATCAAGCAAGCCAGAAACGAAGTGCCCCCATCGTACAAAACCGGCACAGCGAGCCTGGGCTTTCCAACACCCCCAATCTGAGCCTGCCCCTGAGGGGGGGGCTGATCGGACAGATTTCGTGCGTTGCCTGCCCGGCTGTCACCCCAGAGCGGCGATCAACAACACATCAGCACAGCGCAAGAGCAACACAGTTGACCCCATTACGGCTTTTCCCCTCTTCTGATTGACAGTGCCGAAACAAGGCAAGACTCTGGGAAGGATTGTAACAGCCTGACTCGGTGTTAGGTTTTCTCGGGATGGCTTCCTCAAACAAAACGCAAGTATAACAGAGCGGAGATATTCGCTTTTGCGGACAAAATATGAGCAGAGATATATCGCGTATTTCGTTATGCATAACTCCAGTGTAAACACCGATCGGGTGCGAGTCCATGTCGTCTCAGAGCCCAGTGGCTGGCTGTCCCGGCTTCTCCCATGTACCCCGCAAGCAAAAGAACCGTGTTGTGTTACGGTGGTCGACACGACTATGTAGTGCATAGTGTCCCCTGTATGTCTCTTTTTCTTGAGCGGCCGCGGCGATTTATCCACTTGTTAGGCGTATTTGTGCGTTGTGGAACCGTCGCCCAAGACTTGGCAAATGCTTATTTGCTCGACAGCAGATGAACCTGGATCGGAATTCCGTCCGACCGGTATGCAATCTTGTGAGAAACCGTCGACCGGTGAGGGAAAGGAAAAACTTCTGCACAGCTGAGCGGCATATGGCTTGGGCTAGCGTGCGGAAGCAGTGCGAGTATCGCTCAGACACTCTGGGGGTTGAAGTGGGCGGGCTGCAAAACTATCAGTAAAAGCAATTACGAGATCGAACATTTGCTTAAACTTACAGGACTGTTGAGCATGTTGTTACGACGGTGTCTACCCTTCTTGATATGCGTCTTGAGAGCAGCAGAGTCAAGGGGCTTGAGCAGTTCGAAGCTGCACAGAAGCTCGGTAGAAACAGCCATGACAGCTCCCCAGTTATCGAACTCGCCGCAGTACTGTTAACAAGTTAGTGAAATGTTACATTGGATCTGAGAGAGACACAACTTACGTTAGGAGCACTGAAAATAGTAACAAGAACACGATCAGTGTAGAACTCATAACCGTCCTCAACAACCATGTGCGCACGGCAAACCAGATCGAAATCGTGAGTGGCGAGGAAGTCCGAGATAACCTTCTTTCCGAAACAGTAACTGACACCTCGTTCGTTCGCCTCCCAGTCCTGATCCATATCGGCTGGATCAGACCAGAGGAGATCGTTGAGCAGTCCGTAGTCCGGAACATCGGTGGGGCGAGCAATGTTGCGGATATCGTCCATGTGGCCAAGGGCAGGCGAAAGACCGCCGTGAACGCAGAAGATCTTACCAGCAACGATAGCAGCAATAGGGAGGCAGTTGAATGTGTCGACAAAGGTCTTCCAGATCTTGACATTGCACCTGCGCTTGCATTCGTCGTAGAAACCGTAGACCCTGGTGACGTTGGCGCATTCGTGGTTGCCGCGGAGCAAGAAGAAGTTTTCGGGGTACTTGAGCTTGTAGCACATCAGAAGCAGGATGGTCTCGAGCGACTGCTTTCCGCGATCGACGTAATCGCCAAGGAACAAGTAGTTGGAGTGCGGAGGGAAGCCGCACATTTCGAACATGCGAATGAGGTCAGTGTACTGGCCGTGAACATCGCCGACAATCTTGACGGGCGCATCCAGTTCCAGGAGGGCCGGCTGAGAAAGGAACAACTCCCGAGCGCGGTGGCAAATGGCCACAATCTCGGCATTCTTGAGGCAGACGCTCTTGGTGACCTTTCCAGCATATGCGGCATCCAACAGTCGCTTAATGAAATCATCGAGATCAATATCCTTGATGTCGCTCATGGCAACACCGGAAACCGCCTGCTCATTCTGAGGGTCCTGGTTGGGGGTGTCATAGACCGGGTTGATGGTGTTCTCGCGTTTCACGAGAATGGACTGGCCGGGCTGTTGGTTGGAGTTGGCTCCGCCACCACCAGAGGGGGGTTGGTCGGAAATGTGGTCAACTTCACCACTTTCCTGGGCAGCGCGGACATCGTGGCGGCCTGTGGTAGCACCGTGAACCGGCGACGGAGGAGGTTGGGTTTCACCAGTCGGGGACGCTAGCGTTGCGGTATCGAGCGAAGGTGAAGAGGGGGAAGATGGCGAGGGAGAGACAGGCGAAGGCGACATGTCTCGGCGGCTTGGCCGCGTGTGTACCGAAGGCCTTCCATTCTTTCCATTTGAAGCGTTCGTTTTCTCAGCGATTTCCTCGCTGGAGAGGATGGTTGAGTTCCGGGGGCTGTCAGTCTTGCTTCCGCCGGGAATTTTTGAGCGGAGTCCGCGAAAAGAGCGCGAGGAGTCCTTGGTGTCGGATTTGCTAAAGGATGGGTAGGACTTGAGGTCGTCATCGCCTCTGTTCTTGGAAGATGCCCCCGCATCTTTGGAGGATGAGTTGCCCATGATTTCTCAGTGTCAGAACGTGGTGTTAGCTCTGGAAAGGAGAAAGTATAGGGACTGGACGGTGTGCGCGTGTCAGGTTTGTGGTTCCGGCAGAGTCGCCTTTGAATGCCCACACAGCCTACCGCTGCACCCGTCTAGAATCGATGGAGTTGTTTTCGTGGGCGCCCCAGAGTACTAGGGAGGGTGATAGAGTCTATCGAGACAAGAAAGCAGATGGGCGGCGGTGGAAGAACAACGTCCTGATGATTTCTCCGTTTTTGTTGAGACTAGCGGGACTCGGAACGGGTGTGGTAATCGTTGAGACGTGATTTTGGCTGGTGAGCCACAACGAGTCGCCCCAGCTTGCGAACGGCCTCGGCGTTAGGATATATCGGGGGTCGCCCGCAATCGAATAGGATACGGAGGGAGCGGAAGAGTCGGAAGGTCTGGAGACGATGATAGGGTTAGAGGGTCAGCATTGCATAATAATAGGAAGGCATTGATGTCATACAAGCAAAGCGAGAGTGTTGCGTAGGTGCGCGGCGTGGATGTAGGTTGAGGTAAACGAAGGCGCGGCGATGGAGGAAGAAAAATGAATGATGGAGTGATGATAGGGAAGAAGAGGGGAAACAATGAATGCGGGGGTGGGATGAAAAGGGAAGGAAGGGAAAGGGGACTTTTTGTCCTAAGGAAACATACGAGGGACAGGAGACAAGGCCGAGCAACAGACTGGAGACCTTGCCCAGTCTAAGAATCTGCCAAGGCTGGAAAGATTGGCAGATGGAGGTTCAGGATCGAATGGTGGACTTGAGAGGAGTCGCTATCGTTGGTTATTGTTGTTGGGAAAGAACTTGGCGATGGGGAAGCCGGAATCGAGGCCGAGTCTTGTTAGGATGGGTGCAGCGCGACGCCGTTCGTGAGTGCGTTCGGTCGTGTGGTTCGTGTGGTTTGTGTGTGGTCGGGGGTTCGAGTGCTAAATCGACCGAAGTGGGATCGAATTGGCACAGCCTGGCTCGACCTGGCAGCAGATGCAGGCGAATGGCGAATTATAGTCGACGGTGTGCCTGGGGCCCTGGATTCGCTGGGTCTGGGGGCGAACCTGGACTGCTGGAGGAGTCCGGCGAGATGGATAACGGTGGAGGTGGAAGGGCGACCGACGATGGGTGGCTCGCAACGTGTTCCGACTTGTGACCCAATTTCCTAGACTAGAGTAGATGAGGACGGCGACGGCGACGACGACGACGACGACGACGATGAGGTGATGGCCGATTAAAGGTTTGACCCGAACGGATAAATGTTGGGTCAGAAACCTGAACGACTGACTCGGAGGCTGATTGGATGCCCTTCTTTTTTTTCTTCTCTGTCGGCGTCCAGATTCCCGACAATGTGGAATGGGAGGAAGTGCAGAGAGCAGATGTGGAAAGAGTGGAAGAGTGGAAAGACTTCGTGAAAAAGACTGTATGACGATAGCGGACCGGCGGGTCGGCAGGTCAGCGGTCGGCGGAGAACGAGGATCAGCGGTAAATGCTAGCCAGCGCTAGACGGGTAATGTATTGTAATGCGGGTGTATGTACGTATCGGTGACGAGTGACCTCGAGGCGTGTATAGAGGTGTCTCTTTCGGGACCGGATATAGGTTATAGGGTTGGTTGAAAAAGAGCAAAATGAAAAGGAATCGGAAAGTGAGATGGGATTCTTCTCCTCTCCTTGTTTTGCTGTTCCTCCGAAAAGCAATTGGGCAATTCGGCTTGCTATGGCATAACCTTCCCAGAAAAGGTAGTGTACGGTTATATCCAAAAGGGGAAAGGAAGAACGTGAAAGGGTTGTCACGTTGTCCCCTCTGTCAGGTACGCCCGCAGCAGAGTTGCAGTCACAGCGGGTGCCCCGCTGGTAGCTGACGGGAACAATGACTGCACAAAAGTCCGTCGGATGGCCCAGACCTTCTCAAGAAACGACAGCCTATCCACAAATGTTTCGATGCCGAGAACGAAACAAGCCTCAACCAGAGCTCAAAAGTCCACAATGAATTACTTTGGGATAGGGATCCAGGACGTGATAGAGCGCGTAGGTTGACATGAGAGGCTGAAGACGGGAAGAACAAAGAGCACGTGCTTCGTTGCTTCGCAGTGGACGCGGAGTGCAGTGCATGCCTGCAGTGCGCTGTCGCTGGTGGTCACGGACGGGAACCTGAAGTTGAGTGCGAGACTGCCCTTTTGGTGAGGAGCCAGGGAGCCTAAATGGTGGAGAGGAAAGTGGGGCAATCTCTTGGAATGTCAATGGCCTGAAAGTGGGAGTGTTCACTGTTCCATGAAGAATTGTGAATGTTGTGAAAGTGTTTCGCCAGTTGAAGTTCCAGTTCCGCGGACACAGATGGCAGGCACGATGGGAGTTCCCAGATCTCATGCAATGGTGATACGAAGTCGAAAAGAAGATAAAGGAGTTTCCCTTGAAGCTCTTCGTCTGTGCCATTTGTGCACGGATACCGCTGAAACGAGGAGTCGTCTTTTCTTTCGATATGATAAATGATATCTCGTTCTCGATAACAGCCAGACAGACAGACAGACAAACTGGAGCCGCGGCCAAAAAGGGGATGTGTAAATATCCCCGTCTCTTTGTTTCCTTCTTTCACTTCATCGTATGTTTTGTTTCTTTCCCTTTTCAGTCGGTTTACTTCCTGAGTGTATCTTACATTACAATGATATCTACTGTTTGTCCTCTTTCAACTTCCATTCAAGCGCCCATCCATCTGATACAACCCAAATCACCAACAGACCTGATCTGTGCCTACTGCAAAGAACTACACTACCTAACCACCAGGCATCCGGCACCGTAACGCACGTCCGGGATCGCTTGGTGGTCACCGGAAGCTAATCGACCGAGATGGAAGTTTTGAGTCAGTCTGGGAGTCCGCGGAGTCAGGGGAGTCAGTCAGAGAGAGGATAATCAAAAATCTTTTCCCATGTTGATACAATAGTCTAGTAGGGCGCGGGCCGCCGGGGGTGCCGAGGCACGCTCGCCGGTAGGATCGCGGTGCCTAACGGCGGGGCCCTGGTAATGGTTGGGCTCTTGTAATGGTGAAGTTCGTCGTCGACTGGTCGTCGTCGCGAATGCGAAAATATGCGGATTCTTGGTTCATGCGTGTGATATAGAATAGTATGGATAAAAGAGGAGGAGATGGTCGCAATAGTAATTTGCCAATGTTGATAGTGTGGACTGGCGAAGCTTGATGCTATGGAGACTCCAAGAACTTGCCTAGACGGGAATGTCAGGGGCGGGTGGTCCAGGTTTTTGATCAGGATGAGTCTGGAATTACATCCAGTAGTCCAGCGGTTGGGTTACAACATGTTCACGAGATTCCTTGGTGTACAATCATTGTTTTCTGTGGGGGAACACGAGAGGGGAAGAGAATGGAGGAATCGGCATCCAGCATATGCACATGTCCAGGGAAAGGGAAGATCTGTAGTCGCTTCCATGGACCATGGGGGATTAATATTTACTCCATCCAACCCTCTTCAAGACAAAAGAGCATTACAGCCTTCCGCCCGCTGCCATCCCGTTCCTGATCGGAGGTGAGACCGGTTTGCTTGAGGTTTAAATGGTCGGGTGATTTCAGATTCCCGTCCCCTCCATCTGTATGAACTTGTCTCACTTTGTGCCTGTGAATGTGATAGCGGAACGGGTGCCGCTGCCGCTGCCGCCGCTACGGCTGCTGGAGGTCTGCGATGCGACCGTACATTTTACGATTTGCGGCATCTGATTTCTATAAACCTTGGGACCCAACGTTCCAGCCCATTTTTCTTTCGCTTCCACCATGTCATCGTCGGCACAGCCCAGCGACCCAGACAGGAAAGATCGACGAAGCATTGTGCCCTGTCTGTGCCTCGCTTTAACCAACCCAACGATGGAGTTCCATGGAAACAAATTCAAAGTGGAACCAAGAACAGAACCACTTAGGGGAAAGGGATTCTCGACTCTCAAGAGGAAGCGAAGACAAGAAAGAAAAGGACCGCGTCTGCAATTGGAATTCCCTGGGTTGAGACAAAGTTCCTCGCAGTCCACATGACCGAGTGCATGACATGCACCTTGGCGGTGAAAGCGACCAGGGCTCCGGCCATTCTAGCTTCGCCAGAGGTTGGTGATGGTGGATGGGGATGGGGATGGGGATGGGTTCGAAGGAAGGAAAGACGTGGTCACTCGGCACGTCAAGGTTTTCCATGCGTTTTCCTATTTTGGGCAAAGGTTGAGGCCATTGAGAGAAAACGTGTTTACTTTGGGTGGACATGGGTTTGCGACGTGGTGGGTATGTATCGCAACAAATTTTTTAGTCTTGTTCGTTTTCATTCTCTCATCTCCGCCGGTGTGGTTTATTTCTCGGTACCTAAGCGGCCGGCGCGGATCCAAATTTGAGGAGTCTGGCGGTGGGTGCTTTGCTGTACGTGCTGCCTTAGTTGATGGGCCAGAGCAGTCCGTAACGTGGCTCCTCAGGTTAATGCCCATGTTTCGGACGACGATAGCTTCTTCTGTGGAGGTTGGCTCGTTGGGTACAGTTCGCCGAGCTGGCCGACCACGAGTCGACGAGAGAAGGTTTTTACACGAACAATGAGATAAGAAACGGCGACGCCGGAAAGGCAGGAGTCAGACATGCATGAAAAGCACACCTCGTGAGTAAACAGACTGACATGTGTTTTGATGTTGACGGTCAGTTGTGATATGTGCGCGAACTCGAATTGGACCGTCTTTGACATGCAAGACACGTCCCACAGCGGAGTGTCAGGTATGGGAAAGGGAGGGGGGAAAAAGTCGCATGGGGTGAGGAACCCCAACCCCTTCGGACACCCACGCGGTGCCGTCGGAGATTACAGCTGGAACACGGAAGAGACGGAGACGGACTTGATCGGCGTCTAAGTGACAGACCGGAAGCCGATACGGAACGGCCATGACAAGTGGGACCCGGCGAGCTTTTATAGCCACGCGATTCGGCCGAGCGAGCTGGCAACGGCACCGAGGCTTCCCACGTTCCACCTCCACCTTAAAGGACACGCCGATAGACAGGGGGTGGCGATCCGAATCCGATATGGGTCAAGATTTGCGGTGCCATCGACGGGTCGGCAGACGATAAAGGCGGGCAGAGTTGACAGCAGTTTGGAAACATTGAAATCCAGAAAACACGGCGAATTTTTGAGCGGCGGCCGTGAAGCCCCCCTCTTTTCCCGCCGCGTCAGATGGTGGGGTTCGACCGGTAAAATACGTACACTTTACGGAGCACCAGCTCTAAATATAGTGCTGCTGCGCCCCAAGGTCCCAACCACCAAAAACCTCCGCTGCCTTACGAACTCCATTCGACCTTGTCACGCACGCGAGGCACGACATCGACGAACATGAAGAGCTCAGCCTTCCAGTCGGTTTATCACCCGGTTGAGAGCACTCATCCGTTGCTCCAGGTGAGCTTAATAACTGTGGCTTGGAGAAGGTCCAATGGCCGCCTTGGCCGCGGGCTTGGTCAGACTTGGGAGTTGAGAGGGGCGAGAAGACCCAGACCTGCCATGACTGCCCAGAGCGCGGCTTTGTGCCTGGAATCATAAGAGATGGGCGGGCAAGACGGGCTGACGTATGCGTGGTGGGGGCTCATGCCCATACGTGCGAACGGATGAAAAGAGATGAGTGGTTATCATCCCGTCCCGTCACAAATGCAAGATACTGCACAAGGAACACAGCTCAATCTATCGGAAAAAGAGAAGCATGGTGGGATGATTTGGATCTCAGCCCCATACATATAACTATAAACGGCAGTGGTGAAAATGTGATGGATGATGAAGAGGGGACTGAGGGGTCAACGGCCGCGACAACGCCAACAACAGGCGGGGATAATGCAGGCTGACAGCGTCGTCTTTTGACGGGACCCAGCATCTTGGGTGCCTGGTGGAGGGTTGATAAACCTGAAACGACAGCGAGAATGCGAGATCCCAAGCCCTACGATCAAACCATCAAAAGGACTTGACCAGCCCTAAGCTAAGGTACCCAGCCCCTCGCTTCGACATTGACGAAATCCCCAGCGGGATGTTCGTACGTATGTCCACCATTCGACTCCCGTTCCTCCGAAGGCTGCAAGTACTCCACCCTGTTGCCAAAATGGGTACGATGCTCTGAACGTCTGAAGGATCACGAACATGGATAGGAGCACAGGCCGTCGACATTTTGGTGAAAGGAAAACACCCCGTCGGCCGTCCCAATTTTACTTCTTGTGGTCCTTCGTGTGTCCGGATCCCTTGTGCGAAGGCTTGGTGTTGTATATAACGGCTTGGCACATGTCTTATTGGCGAGGTCAGTAGACATGTCTCGTAGGTGCTTCCCAGCTTTGCCATCCTATTGGGAGGCCGTTCAGGGTACCTATCACGGTATCATTGCGGCTGTTACTACAGTGTTCTCGAAGGCCGGGTGATGAGTGGTGCAAGAATACGAAGTTGAACCCTTCCTCTGTCTCGTCCCGACAAACTGGAAGACCTCAAGGTCAAACAGGTGGAGGGGCGGGGTAATGACAAGGCCGAAAAGGTTCAGTGGGCACTACACTAACAAAGCTACCTCACCTTGCCCGAGTGTCGGGTCCCCTCATTGCGGCCTTGCCCCTCTAAAAACAGTGCTGAGAAGGCGATGAAAGGGCAACATTGATAGACATGAATCCGCGGAATAAAACCTGAATACGTTGACGACGCGTCAGTATAATCATCAGGGACGGTGGCTGCTCAAGACACATTCGTAATGCCAGCTTGATAACAGTGCGATTAAGTTGCTTTAACAAGGCAGCTGTTTGCGGTGCTTACAGCCAAGTCGCTTCAATCTTACACGGCCCGGGAACTGTGGGCGACACTGTGACAGGTTCGACATGGACTTGTTACTGCGCCACCAGCGGCCGACACAGCCCAGTTGCTTGGTGCCCACAGCTGAAGATCCTTCAGTTTTCCGGCCAACCAGCTCAGCCATCCCACTTTGTGACCTGCTGTCAGCACCCGACTGAAAAACAAACCCGAAAGCATATTTGACGTTTTGATGGCCCTTCTTTTGCTTTGGCTTCTTCTCTTCTCTCATCATCTTCTTGTGTATCCACGATTTTCCCTCGAATATCTCAACTCGAGTCGATATCAACAACACAACATTTTGGCGATATCGGAACAAACACCCCGCCAACAGCCTAACGCACGATACCTAACCCAGCACGCCCTGAACAAATACCTTATCAGCCCTAACAACCTCACAACTGTCCCACCATCCGAGCACAGCTACTACCTAGTCGCCGACGACCGATAACAACAAAAAGATGGGTGTCGGTCGCGTAGTCTGTGTGGCCCTGCCCTTCCTGCTCACAGTAGCATCGCTAGTAGCCCTCCTAGTAGGAGGCCTAGCAGGCGTCGCCGACAAGTCCCTGTACATGTTCGACATCAACCTTTCCAACTTCTCCATCTCGCTCGCCGACGCCACCAACCTTCTCCACCTGAACCAGTCCGCCATCCTCGACGCCGGTGCTCAGCAGATTTTTGGCAGCGACGGCAAGACCACCATCGACGACCTGATCAAGACCGGCAAGGACGCCGCCACCAAGCGCGAGGATTCCAACGGAGGCATCACTAACCTGACCGCGCCCCTCCTCGGCTTCTACGACGTCTACCAGATCTCCCTCTGGGGCTACTGCTACACGGCCCACAACGGCACCCACGAGTGCACCAAGGCCAAGTTCAACTGGGCCCAGGACGCGCTGAACGGGACGCAGAATGACATCAACTCTCTGCTTACGCTCACGGGCCAGAACATTACCCTGCCGAAGGAGGTCACGGACGCTCTCAAGACGTATGTCAAGGCGAGCAAGTGGGCCCAAATAGTCTTCATCATCGCCCTCGTCTCGCTGGTCGTCGAAATCGTCTTTGGCATCTTCGCCAACTGCTCGCGCGTCGTTTCGTGCCTTACGTGGTTGATCGCCGGCATTGCGGCGGCAGCAGTGTGCGGTTTCGCCGCTTTGGCAACCGCTATCTCCGTCATCGTCGTCGGAGCCGTCGAGACCGTGGCGGGCAAGTATAGCGCCGAGGCCGAGTTCAACAAGCGGTTCATGGTGGCCATTTGGGTCGCTGCCGCTTTTGCGCTGGCGTCCGCCTTCTTCTGGATGTTCACTATCTGCTGCTGCGCGCCTAGCTCTGGTGGGTCGAGCAGGAGCAGCAGACGGAGTGTTAATATGGAGAATGAGAAGCTTATTGGAAGCCCGTATCAGCCGATTGGTGGTTTCCATGCACATGGTGCCAATGGTAAGCCGAGCCAGGGCTTTGGTGGTGGGTATCCTAGCCAGCAGCAGCAGCATGCGAGACGCGATATGGCTTATGAGCCTTATTCCCACCAGAGGATTTAAGGGGGTGAGGATGAAGGGGTGTGGTAGTGATGGAAGAGCGGAAGAGCACTGGGGGTGCTGTTATGACTCTCTTAGCGCGCGAAGGTTTTTGCTCGCTTTATGACTTCGGGATATCTTTTATGGGTGCATTTAACGGCGTTTCTTTTTGGGGAAAACTAGATGAAGAAGGGGCTATGGATATACAGGACAGTGATTGTTTGTATGCCCAATGTGTGGATGATACCTATTTTCTTTATCGTTACTTAGTTTCGAGCTGTAGCCAATTGAAGACATATCTCGTACAACATTATTACTGTGCCGCCCTGAAGAGATTTCCGTTGAATTGTTTCCAAACATACCAAATTGCCCGTCCGCAAGCATGGCTGATCTTTCTTACCATCTCAACTCCTTTCTGCCCAACTCAAAATCTCCCCACACACACACTTATCACGCCCGGTACCACCTCACCTGCCCCAACACACATACGCCCTGCATAACTCAGATCCAACATGTGAGCTAAAGGTGCATTTTGATGCCCTTTTCTCCATTCGGTTTGCAGCGGCAATGCACATCTTCAGGGCTTCGCCTAGCCTTGGCATGAACGCCTTCACGGAGGGTTTAGTCCGCCAGTCGAATCCTGCATATGTAGGTACTGAGAGTAATAACAAAACCGATGTGGTGCAAAGAGGCCCTTCAAAGAGCGAGATTTACGACTGTGAGGCCTCCGTTGTAGTAACTGGTGTGTGTAACTCAAGCGTGGCTGCGGCGGGAGTGGTGTTCTGTGAGCAGAGAGCAGACTGGGGTAATGTAGGTAGACTTTTTGGTTACAATGCTGGTTGGATGATTTGGGAAAGAGACAAGAGTAGAAGGTTCAGGGAAAAAAAGGAAATAGATTCAAAGAAGCTGTTTGTGTGTGTCACAAACCTTGCGCTGGTACGCTTGATGGTAAACAATTACATTGCCCTTGTCTGACGAGATCAACAAGGAGAGGTACCTATCACGGATGCAGATAGTTGTCGCCAAGCTCCTACTTTAGTTCGGAGACCACTTTGAAGAGAAAAGAAGAAAACTATTCAATGCTTAGAGCACCTTTCGGGAATTTCATCGGAGTCTTTGAAGCATGGTGATTTTATTTACACGAGAAAACTGTTTACAAGTCTTCACGAGAAAAAGGCATCGACATCCAGAAGCCCCGATTAGGGAGGTGCGCAGGGTTAGGGTTGGAAGCGCACATAAAAAAATGGAGTCACCCGTTTCACTTAGGAATTTCCTCACTCGAGGTGTGGATTGCGACTGCCGTGCGTGCGAGGACGGAATTTGGACATCAAGGTGCACGAATGACGACTCCCAGGATGGATTTTAGTTGAGACCATTCGCATTGAGAATTATCTAGCATACCACCCCGGACACTCCAGTCCATCATCACAGCCCAATATGGCTCAAAATGTGCGTCAAAGATTCGCTGCAGCCAAAATCCACGACCTCAACTCTCCCTCACTCTCGTCTTCACAAGTTCAACTCACCAACACCTCCCACAGACAGACATCCTCACCAAGCACAAGCTTCCCACCAAGCTCCGCCATAACTTCGTCCTAAACCCCATCACAGCCCTCGCCTTCTACCACCACCCTTCCCCCGTCCCTAGCTCTAGCCTAGACTCAGACCTAGAGGACCGCGTCTTCGTCCTCGCAGCCGAAGACACCTGGCTGAAAATCTACGACGTCACCACCTCCCGTCTGGTTTCCCAGATTAAAGTCTTTTACTCGCAGCCTATTCACGGTCTTTACGTCTCACCTTCAACACCAGCAAGGACAACGGGAGAGGATGAGAAGAAGGATGAGCCGCGACTGTTGATTTGGGGCGCTAACTCTGTCGCTGTTATTCCCCAGTCTACTCTCGACAGGCTGGTGAGGGGGGAGAGTGATGGGGATGTGGAAGGGGTGAAAGAGGAGAAGGCGGCGGATTGGATTTATGATGGGATTTTGTTTCCCGCGAGAAAGCGAGGAGAGGGAGAGGGAGAGGGAGGGGGGAAAGTGCAAGGGGCGTTGGTGACGGCTCATAATGAGGTTGTTCCGCTTTTTATTGGTAATGACTCCCAGATTGGTTTTGGTCCGCTCACCTCGCCGTCGCGACCGATTTTGTATTCGGCGAATCTCTGTTTGTTGGATGGCAACACGATCATGGTGGCGGGAGGTACGGTCTTTGGGGAGATCGTGGTATGGAAGTATGACCTTGATGAGAACGGGGAAGGTAAAAAGTTCGAAGTCCTCTACGTCTTCACCGGCCACGAGGGTTCGATCTTCGGTGTTTCCATCTCGCCGGAGATTTACCTTTCTAGTGGCGGCGAAAAGATCAGGTTGCTAGCCAGCTGCAGCGATGATCGGACGGTGCGGATATGGGATATTACCGATTCGCCGAAGGAGCTTCTTACTTCTGCTGCTACGAATGGTTGCTCTAGCGAGAATGATGACTCGAGGAGGACATTGGCAGAAGCAAGAGAGACGGGTTTCGGAGGAACCAACAACTCGGAAGTCAAACTCGAAAACCAAAACGACAAGGCGAGATGTCTCGCTGTGGCTATGGGTCACGTATCGAGGATTTGGCAGGTGCGGTTCACTGGCAGGACGCAGCACACAGATGGAAGTCCGATTGAGGTGCATTCGTTCGGTGAGGATGCTACGAGGCAGAGGTGGGATTTAACGCTGGATCAGGCGAAGTGGAGGGAGGCGCTGGAGAGGGGGTACAGTGGTGAACAAGACACCGCTGGGTCGTTTGGCAGTCTGAAGAACTGCGGTATTGTGAGTTGTCATAATGGCAAGAATATGTGGTCGACGGATGTGTCGGGGGGTGATGGATTGCCGACGTTGATTGCTACGGGAGGAGCGGATGGGAAGATTACGATGGCTGGTGATGATCAGGCGGTGGTTAAAGGGGCGGAGATGTATGGGGATATTGACGTTACGTTGACGGTTGAGGATGTTATGAGGGTTGCTGAGGGGGTTGATGAGGCCTTGACTTGCCCCGTGGAAGGGCAAAAGAAGAGCACGGTCAAGAACGGGTTCCAGCGGTATGCGTTCCTGTCTGAGAACACGCTCCTCGCTACGACATCTTCGGGTAGGCTCTTGCATGGGGCAGTAGGCGAGGGTCTAACTTGGAAGAATGTTCATCTTTCGGAGACTGTTCTCGCCGACCTCAAGTCCTACTACGTCGTCAAGAGCCCGGTCACTGGTACCGCAATCCTCGGCAGTTCCAGCGGCAAGGTCTACCTCTTCCTTGAAGACGGTCACGAAATCAAAGAGCTACACACCTTCCCCGGCAAAATCTCCGACATCCTCCTCATCGAAGGCGCCCAAGAGACCTTGCACAAAGACCAACCCGGCGCCTGGACAGTCATCATCACCGTCCTCGGCCTCGACCATGCCCTCCTCATGACCTTCGAACCCTCCATCTCCTCGGTCACCATCGACCCGCGCAAGATCCACCTCTCCAGCGACGACGTCTCCCCTTTCATCGCCACAGCCGCCGCCTTCTGCGGTTCCAAGCTGATCCTCGGCTCGCGGGTCGGCGCCGTAGCCGTCTACAAATCCACCCCTGACGCTTACACCCTCGATTACTCCCGCAAAGACGCGCGCACCAAGGACGCAGTCACTTGCATCGTTCCGCTACCGGGTAGTTCGACCTCTTTTCTGACGGGCTGTCGCGATGGGAGGTACAGGATATACACCATCACTTCCACCTCTACCACTGACTCAGCCACATTGCACCTCCAACACGAAATCTCCCCTCCCCTCGGTATGATCGAAGGTGCTCGGTTTACCAAGACGAGGACAGGTATCAACCTCATCATCCACGGCTTCCGCGGCAAGAACTTTGTCGTCTGGAGCGAGTCCACCCGTCAAGAGCTCACAACTATCGAATGCGGCGGCGGTCACCGGGCTTTTGACGTCGTTTTTCCAAACTCCTCCGGCAGTCCCGGCCCATTACGATTCGTGTTTACCAAAGCCTCTGCTTTGCGGTTCTACAGCCAGTCTTCGCCTCCTCTGCGCACCCTGAAAGAAGGCGGACATGGAAGGGAGTTGAGGGCCGTCGCTGCTTCTGTTTCCCCTGAAGATGGGGAGGTGGGGCGGTATATAGCTACCGCTGCCGAAGATACCACCATTCGCCTGTGGCAGTACCGTGATGCCCCAGAGCAAAAGGAGACGGAGAGGGGGTTCAAACCGCTGGCGATACTGGAGAAACACAGTGCTGGTATTCAAGCTATGAAGTGGTTTGGCGAATCGCATTTGTTGAGTAGTGCGGGTAACGAGGAGTTTTTCGTGTGGAGGATTACCAAGCTTCAGTCGGAGTACGAGGCGTTGGCGGTGGTTTGCGAGAGCAAGTATCCGGACAGGTCAGCGGATGGGGATTTGCGGATTGTTGACTTTGATGTCCAGCGTTACGGGACAAGCAAAGGCGAAGGCGAGAAGATGCTAATCTCCCTGGCGCTAAGCAACTCCACACTAAAGAGCTACCTCTACTCAACTGACACTCAACAGTGGAAGTTATTAGCTGAGGGCCGGTACACGGGTGCTTGTCTGACGCAGATTCGGCACTTGCGCGTCGCTGGCGAGGATATCCAAGTTCTGACAGCGTCGACGGACGGTCATGTAGCAGTTTGGGCTGCTTCCGTTTCTTCTACCGAGAACGAGGAGGCGGAGTACAAGATGGTTACTCTGGCTAAGGTCCACCAGAGCAGTATCAAGGGTCTTGACCTCGCGTCACCACGCTCTTCGTCTTCGGTTCAGAGCTGGCTGGTCATAACTGGAGGCGATGACAATGCCGTCCAATTTACGAGCCTTCAGTATTCTTCTGCAGAAAACACTTATAAGGTGTTGAGTCGGTCGAGAGTTAAGGATGCGCATGCTGCTGGTGTTACCGGGATTTGCACGGTCAGGGAGGATGGGGAAGCGGTAGAGGTGGCTAGTATTAGCAATGACCAGCGAGTGAAGCTTTGGCGGGCAGTGTGGGAGGAAGGCAGTGAGCAGCCGGTAAGGGTGACGCTGTTGGATAATCAGTATAGCTCGGTGGCGGATGCTGGGGATGTGGAGGTTATCAAGGAGGGGAGGTTGATGGTTGGTGGAGTGGGGATGGAGGTTTGGGATTTTGGTGTTTAGAATACGGGAGCAGGTTTAGATAAAAGCGTATGTTAGGGTATTCATGTTGACGAGCAATGTTGCAAAGCACTTGTTTTTGAAGCCAGGCTGAAGTTCTGTGCTTTGTTTTGTTTTGTTGTGTTGTCATCTCTGCTCGAGATGATGCGGTCCGGTAGGGCGTATTGTCGACTTATACGCTGAAGCGCTAACAGCCTAGTCGGCTGTGCGGGGCCCATTTCCACGAAGCGAGGGTTTCGCCGTCAGAAAAAGTATCTTCAAGAATCTTGGAAGACATGATAATGAGTATCTCAAGAGATTTGCGCAAGACTGTTCTCATATCCAGAAGTTGGACAATGGGGAGTTCCAGGAACAGTTAACGAAGTGCTAAAAGTGACGACCTTCAGGGCATGTCGCAGTCATTGAACTGCCCCACCTTCAGCTTCATCATCCAATCAAAAACCGATAAACAAATTCCTCAAAAAATCCGGGGTTGCGCACGGCCCAGTCTGCTTTGCGGGCCGGGCTGGGCGTCCGATTTGACGGGCATTTTTGTAGCTCCATACCGCGACCGTCGGTCGTCCACACTTCGCAGTCCCGCGAACCCGCCCAGCCTAGCCGGCTCCGTCCACTCACTTCGATCGACCGAGTCACGAGTGTGGTGTCGTCGTCCCCAACCACCACCACCACTCACCCAACATCACACACCACAAACAACCACCGACCATGAACCGTCAGGTGGTTACCTCTACCCTGGGCCGGCAGGGCGCCGCCCTCGTCGACTGCTGCAGCCGCGCCAGCAGCAGCATCCTCAACACCCAGCGTCCCTTCTCCACCACCACCACCCGATGCGCCGAAGATGATACGCCCAGCAGCAGCGCCAACAAGTCCGATGTCGCCGCCGCCGCTGCCCCCTCTTCTCGCGCCCCCGGCCCCGTCAGCCCCAGCCGCCAAAAGTCCGAAGCCGCCGTCGGCAAGCTCACCCAGCTTCGCGGATCCTTCACGTCTCTGAGCAACGACAACTCCTTCCACAAGGCCCCTCCCGCCGGTGCCCGCGACGCCCGCCGTCTCGCTGCCGCCCCCGTCAAGGGCGCTGG
>RAON01000085.1:0-127027 GCA_009805295.1 Neurospora sp. FGSC 6877 | reverse complement strand
ACTTAACACACGTCCTCAACGCGCCTTCCTGGGTAGTAGGAGGCAGAACCACAAGCAAAAAAAAAGACATACAACACCAGGTTATTCACCGGTCGTCACCGGTCCGACTACTAGTCTGGCGGTCACTGGTTTATCTAGGGGAGATCAGACGGGATCCCGAGTTTTCCAGGTGCCTATGGTCGTATGTAGAATACTGTTGATGCTGTTGCTGGAGAGTGGGTGTTTGAACACCACCATTACTTCATATACGATGTACAAGATGCGGTCAATGGTATCATGTTGATCCGGTTAAGGAGAGAACAGAGGAACAGCTAATGAGATACTTCATGGCGATGTATCTAAGTGACATGTAACAGACAGTTATGAGCCTACGGACAGAACCCCGTTTACACAAATATACCACTACCCAGTACCTATGTTTTTACTCCTGTCTCTCACAACAGAAACTCCAGAAACACCAACCCAAACGATCCTTCCCAGTTACAGCACTGACTAACAGTGGTACACAGTAACTATCAAACGCCAACCTTTTCATCCCATCCCATTCAGGCACCCGTACCTACTTGTACTCCCCGCTCCTTCCCAACTTAACCCTCTAACAAGCAGGCATATAAGCTCCCTAATCGGCAACTACTATCACCACCAACCGCTCGGTCGGATAGCGCAACGGTCTAACCGTCCTATCGCAACACCTCAAACCCTCCCGTCCCCCGGAAAAGATACCTGTCGGTTCGGGAACGATGATGTACATTCACGTAACCTAAAGAGCGTTCCAGACCATAGACCACGTCCACTTGTTCACAAGTAGGATCTGTTAGGATTTGCAGCGACAGAAGAAGGTAATCACAAGTACAGAGAATAGATGGATAGGGTGTGGAGACGGTTAACCGATGTGTGCTGCTTGATTGGGCTGTTGTTGGTCTTCCTTTTCTCAGTATAACTTTGTACCGTTTTCGAGATGGGGGAATGGATGGCGAGAGGAGGGCGAGGTTGTGGGTTTGAGCGCTCGTATGACCCTTCTTTTTTCACTTCTTTTCTTCTTGCTGCTGTCAATGTTCATGTTCCAATTGAGTCCAACTATGATCTTGATAGCTACTTTGAGAAGCAATGTAAACGCTATATCAATGATGACGCCAAGTGGCACGCGACTTCTACCTTCTACGTACTTTTCGATTCAAACTCCGTACGTTCTCCGTATCCAATAACATCATACGCGTTTTAAATTCCTGGCTACCTCAGAAAACTAATCCGTCTTCGGAGGCTTAGGCCTGGGAGCCTTGATGGAGAATAGCACGACATCGTACTCCTCGGGTGTCTCCTCTTCCTTCTTGTCTGCCTCCTTCTCATCTTTACCACCATCCTTCGACTCTTTATTATCCTTGTCTCTCGCTGGCTTCCTGATCTCATCCCCATCGGCGTCTAACGTAACAACGACGTCCTTCGTGTCCAAACTCCCGTCCTCGGTATAGCCCCACACATCCTTAAGTTCCCTACGAACCAGACCGGTCAGCCAGACGGACCCGGTAACGCAAGGGACAAGGTACAACAACGCGGGCTGTCCGTGGTTGAACACCTGGAGCATCGTCAAGGTGAAAACCATGCCCAAGGCATAACCCGCTACCGAAGCGTAAAAGTAGGGCTTGGGGAAAGCAGTTGCAGCTCTGACCGCGCCACATGCTGGGTTTGGCATCAGGTTGCCCAGCTTAGTGGTCCAGAAGCGGTTGCCCCATTGACCTTCGGATTCCACGAATGGTGCTTTGGTTCGTCGGAATTGCATCTCGGTCGTGGTAGTAGCTGCTTGATCCGTGGATGAGGCCTGCCTGGAAGACGCATCAATAGGCTGATATTGGATTTGCCTCTTGTAAAACATGTACACGTCGAAGCGAAGGGCGAGTGCCATGAGCAAGCCAGGCACGACAATGTCTCCAAGTCCCAGCATGCTGAAGCGGGAAGAACTCTTGAATACTAGCTTGATTGGGGCGTCAACCTTTTTAGCAACAGTGATCATGAATGGACTGTAGAAAGCGGGTTAGTATCTGGTTAACTGTCTTGGTTGAAGGATAGGTGGAAACATACGTGTAAAACACCATGATTATGTCATAGAAGAAGAGACCCCAAAGAACAGCGGTGCCTATACCGAAAGATGTGGGCGAGAGCATGCTGAAAGCAGCGTAGCACATGGCAGCTCCAAGAATGTTGGAAAGGACATGCCATTCAACAAGGTTATAAGCAGTAGTTATCGCGATCGAGACCAAGAATCCAAGTAGATGGTTGAACTTGATCTGCGATTTGAAAGAGCCAACGCCATGAGCAGCAAGACGGACTGTCCACTTTTCCGTAAAGAGATGCCGGATCTCCCAGGCAAGTCTGTTGATCCCCGCTGGCAATGGTACCGAGGAAAACACACCTGGGAAAGGCGACTTCTTCTCGGTGATCGTGGCCTGGTTCGTCGTCGGATCGACCAATACCTGAGAGCGGCGTTCCGGATCAACGTAGTAGAGTCTGTTGCTGCGATCTGACCATACGCTTGGGAAGATGAAGCTGGTAAAAATCTCCAAGGCATCACCGGACAGCTTGCCGAGGCCGGCGATGCCAGCAACGGACATGTAACCTCGAAGGATCTTGTTCAACAGGTTGGGGTCCTTGAGCCACTCTAACAGATAGTAGAGCCCAATGAGAACAGCGCCGGCCAGAATGGGAAACATGATGGCATCAGAGGCAGTCAATCCTTCAGTGAACTGCTCGTCTTCCTTTGACTTCTTCTTCTTGTCCTTGTCTTCAGACTCTGCTGGGGCAGCGGAGGGAGGTCGGCGGAGGGAACCATGAGCACCAAGCCATATTATGGTCAAGGCGCCGAAGATAACCTGAGCATCGAACAAAAGTACTTCTGGACTAAGGAGCATCTCCCAATGAAAAGTGTATGGTGTGGCATTTGGGACCGGAGATGGGGTAGTACCCGTCGCGTTGACGGCCGAAGCTTCAGGAGGAGCCATGGTGATATCCGAGTCGACTCGCGATACTCATGCGTCTCTATTTGTCGGAATCTGTCGCAATGTATAAAATACTAACACCGAGCTTCGAATGCTTTTGTAGCTGCTAGAAAGATGAGATAATGCCTTCTTCGACGTGGGATGTTGGGTTGGTGTTGAGGTGAAGCTGCGTGTCCAATCTGCCCTGGAATGACGGAAGCGGCCTCAGGGTCCCACAGTTTCCCTTGTTGTTGTTCGGTTGTTGATTGTCACTGCAGCCGCAAGTTACAGGGCTGAAATGAGTAGTGTACACAGGATATATAGCGGTTACACGCTAATTTTTGTGCAGGGAAAGAGCCATCTCCGTTTGCTTGCCCCACTATTTCGTCACATCCGGGTGGCTCTGTAGAAATTGTTAGTGCAACAAATAGAGTTTCGCTTCCCTTCACTCTTGAGCCTTTCATCCAACACAAGACCATCAAAACATCGGGTACCGTACGCATCCACTTCTCACGTCTACTTGTACTACCCTTCACAATCACTTGACGAAGAGGCGCGCGAACATCTAGACACGTCCTTATTCAGCTCATTCACAGGTTGGAACGCAGTACCAGACACCACTTTTTCACATCATGGCGTCCGATCCCATGTCAGTAAACAGTTCAGCAAGGGAGCCACCTGCGCCTCCGGGGCCAGGGGCAGATGAGCCCAAGTATGGAGGATATTCACGGTTCGAACTTGAACTGGAGGTACACTTGATACACATCATTATCCTACGTACATGATATTAACAGAATACTTAGTTTGTTCAAGCACTTGGCAACCCGCTGTACCTGAACCATCTCGCTTCCAGGAAGCTACTCAGCAATCCTGCCTTTATCGCCTATCTCGACTATCTCCAGTACTGGAGCCGCCCACCTTACCTCAAGTATATCACCTACCCTGGGCCTACCCTGAAGAACCTGCAGTTGCTGCAGCAGGAAAAGTTTAGGCAGGACATCATCAGCCCAGACCTGGTCGAGCGTCTCAGGGTAGAGGGCATGAAGGCCGGGATCGACTGGCACCGAGAGAGTTTTCCAAGCACGGCATAACCTGCGCGGCTAGAATGATACCATGGACGGAAACGAGTAGGAAGTAACCTTTGGCAGACCAGTACCGCACAAGTTGATTCTGATTAAGGATAACTCGCAAGCAATAACACAAAAATAAAAATGCCCCAACGCCAAGCAATGCCCCCAATACCATGTATTGATGATCCGACCAGACATGTGTTGAACCTGTCTTCTTCTAGTTGTTGTCTCTCCACCTGTGCCCGCAAGTCATACACTACGAGATAATGTTAGCTTCTTACTCCTTCCCATATATCTGCAATCCCATTCTTACCTTGTAGAACGTCGTCATCGGTTCATCAGCACTACGAATCTGAACCTGGAAGAAGGCTGCCTCGTTTCCATTGCAGGTTCCGCTGTCACACTGGACCTTGCCCTTTTGTGCATTGTCCCAAGCGCCTGGACCACCAAACACGTCTTCCTTCTCCTTGCGCGGGAAGTTCTTGCGGGAGTAGATGGGCTTGTCGATGGGGTGCTCGTAAGGGCAGGTTCTGCACTCGAGCCTGTTGCCACCCGTATCCGCTCGGGAGAGGATGAGGAGGTTGGCGCAGAATGGGCAGACTGGGGTGGGCGTTAGTTCTGGTGTCCTGGTCTTTGTGTGTGGATTTAGACTTACAAACGATAGGCATGTTTGCTTATTGATGAAAGGAATGAGTTTGTTGGGTGTAATCGTCCGTTATGGATAGTGAGTGAGATGAGTCGAGAGGTTGCCAAAGTTTTTGACGATTCTGATGAGAAGTGGCGGCGCCGTAAATTTGGTTACTTTGAGATAAGAATCGGCCAAAACCGGTGAGGTTCTACCACTTGCTGTTTTTATGGTAGTGATATAAATTCTCAAAGTGTAAATAGTCAACGGAGGGGCGAAGGTCTGAAAAAGTGTTACAGTTCGATGCGGTCCATTAATTCCATAAACCTTAAATGTAGTGCTCGAATTTTCATTGGTCAGATCTGCATCAGGGGCATCAACTGCCCCACCCTAGGTCGTCTCTGTCAGCGGTGCCTGGACCCAACTGCCCTGTTGTGCCTGTGCTGGGGCACGTACCCACTGACATACGCCAGCGTCCTGATCCCCGCAGGAGCCGACCACTCTGAGACACCAAGGACACTGCCACTGCCACCTCCTAACCAGCCCGTTAGGTAAATGCTTGATACAACCACTAACTGGGCGATATCTCCTGAATAAACATAAACAATACATCGCCGTCGTCTCATCGCCTTGAGGGTTCGTTATTGAGCATTACGCGATCCCGGATCCTTTTACACGAACCGGCCGACTACCTGATTCGACAGCCTGGCCACCTCCATACCGTACATCCACTCTCCCCGCCGACCCATTTCCACGATTCCCGCTCGTAATTAGCGATTCGAGGCCAATCTTACTCTCGACAACCTCTCGCCGTTATCTTTCTCTGTCTTCACCGTCGCTTTCAGTATTTGCCTTTCCTTTTGCAACCAAGAAACACCACCCGCCGTTTCCGAGCCACCCACAAGTAACCTACCAGTAACCATGGCCGGAAAGGACGAAGAACACGAGGTTCGTACCACACAAGCGCTCTCTATCCCCCTACATTCCCTCTCTTTCTCCCCGTCTCTTCCGTCTCGGGTCCGCGCAAATAACCACAGTACAGACAAGCTAACCCCCATCTTCCCCCAAAAAACAGGGCGCCTCCATCTCCGAGCAGCTCATCGAAGCTTGCCGGCGTAACAACACCGACCTCCTCTCGGAAATCCTCTCCGACAAATCCGATGAAGAAATCTCCTCCCTTTTGAATAACACGACTACCGTAATGGGCAACCACCTCTACCACGAAGCCGCCCTCCGGGGCAACTACGAGATCATCGACATGCTCCTCGACCAACCAGGCTTCGAATGCGACCCCGTCAACCGACTCGAGGGCGACACCCCCCTGCACAGCGCGATCCGGTGGATCAACAGCGAGCCGGAAGCGCAGCGCGAGTTCGGCAACGAGCTGGTGGCTATGATGCTGGAGGCCGGGTCGAACCCGCGCGTGAAGAATAAGGGCGGGTTGACGGCGTTGCAGCTGGTGGATCCGCGGAACAAGGAGCTGAGGGAGCTGATACAGAAGCACGAGTACGCGCTGCTGAACGCGGGCGACTTTGTGAGTGCGGAGGATGTCAAGCCACAGCAGGGCCAGCAGGCTGTTTTGGATGTGGAGGAGGAGGATGAGGATGCTGAGTTTAGTGGGAGTGATGATGAGGAAAGAGCTGAGTGGGAGAGGAGGAGGGCGGCAAGGAAGTGAAGGGGCTCAAAGTTTTGCTGAAGGATAATAGGGGACTTGGTGAGACTTCTTTCTTCCCCATGTCTATATACCCGAAGAGACACCACAACATATGGACAAGACAGCAGCTGTGTGGAGCCGTGGACCGAACAGCGCCGTTGGTGTCTAGGCTGTCTCTTACGGCCCCTAGATATAAGCTAGCATGGATATCTAGCTGCACTACGGTTGGATTTATGCTTTGTGCTTATTGCAGCATGTAAAGCGAGCGATATCACTAGAGTCTAGAGCGGAGCAAGTATTCTCGATACTGATAGGGAAGTGGGAGATATCAGATCAATGGTTAATCAACATATGCCTGGTCTTACTCAACTCGATAGACCACAGAAATACGCTTGTTGCTTTCTAAGTATTGTTTACTTTCACCTAAAAGCCACCTCAGGAGAGGCAAGTATTGGTTAGAAAGAGAGTGTTTTAGGGTATGAGACTAGGTAGAGGGTACAAAATAACATCTATCAACCTCTAGTTCACATCCTTACCAAACTGTTATCCATCCAGCATGTAGTATAAAAGCTCAACAGGTACGAGAAGGATAACCAAAGCCAAAGAGAAAAACAAAAGAGTGGGTGAACGCCAGGCCACGAAGAAAATAGGGGTATAGTATCAAGTCAACAAAGGGATCTCCAACCTGCAAAGCCCAGCCCGAAAGGTAAACAAACCCTCAGCACCAGAGAACCATCCACATCCACATCAAAGCCACGGCACCGAAAACCCCAGCACTAGGCCGCGGTACCATCCCCGCGCCACTCAAGCCCTTCGGATTCACACTCTCAATATACGTCCGATTCTGCACCCTCTCCAAAATCTCCCTCGTCAGTCCCCCACCACTGGCTATTGTTCTCAACTCCTCCCCAAAGATCCTCAGAATATTCGTGCTCCTGCCCCTCGGACAAAACACCACCTCCCACCCGCCTCCATTGGGAATAATGAACGTGCTGGTCTGGTCATCAAATGCATAGCTGTACGCGTCCGGACACACCGTCTTCGCGTTCTCGCTGTACAGACTCGGGGTACAAACGCTCGGATCGTCGTACTCGCCCGTGCAGCAATCCTCGGGGTTCCCCGTCGCCGCGCAGGCCGACAGGCACGGGTCGAAGACGGGGCGCTGGATTGAGTCGTCCGGGTACGGGTAGATGCCGTCGCCTGGCTTTGAAGGCGGGTATTCTTGCAGGTCCCAGGGACACCAGCCGCCGACCGTGGGGTTGGTTTGGTCCGGTTCCCAGGGAATGGGGAAGGTCTTGTTGGTGTAATAGAGCCCTGATCTAGAGGGCGGGTCGAGAAAGCCGGCTGAGGCGATGCAGACGCAGTTAGTCAGGTTCGGGGGGATCCAGGTTGTGTTGGCGGCGGGGATGTAGATGATGCCCAGGGGCAGATTGTAGCCGTCTACGAGAGAGATGTCGTAGAAGGTCTGGTCTAAGTTGATGCCCCCGATTAGGTTAAATTCGGCGAGGGTTACTGGGACTTGGCCCTGTTGTCATGCAATTTTTGTGAGTAATTACTCAGTGATGATGGTGAAAAGGAGGAATGAACTGCTAGGAAACACACCGTAAACTCGCAGTCAAGTCTGCCAAAGCAATCTCCAGTCATGCAAGCTGCACCATTTCCATTCACGCCATTGAGGTTGCTCGGCCCCGTCCCCTCATCGTTGAACGAGCAGTTGGTCCGTCCCCATACCCTGCCCTGCCAGTCGGGACTGACGAACAGTGGCTTCGTTTGGCCAGGAGGAAGCTCGAAGCCGCCAACTCCAGGCCCGATACCATTCTGCGTACCAATCCCGGGCCATATCGTATCAGGGCAGCTGTTGGTGATGACAATTGGTATAGGGGTCGGGTTTGGCGGGGTCGAGGTCGGATGCGAAGTGCCCCTTATCGTAGAGCTAGGGGGCATAGGTACAGAGGAAGCGATCGATGTTGGGCCGACAGCGGGAGGCGGCTTCGACGTAGGAGTAACAGCAGGAGGAGGTTTCGAAGTGGGACTCACAACTGGAGCTTTTGAGACGAACGTTGTAGGGAGACGAGTTGATTGGAAGCTTTGGGCTGCCACGCCGGTGGTTTGTCCATGGAGGATAAGTAGGAAGCCCAGAGCACCCCTCATGTAGCTTCCGAGACTGCCCCCGCGAAGTTGTTTGTAGGTGGAGGGCGAGTGGCCTTCGATATCTGGTTTCGGTTTTCGGATACCCTTCTGCCCAGGCGCAATGACGATAGGTAACTTTTCGCTGACCATGGTGGTGTCCGTCTTCTCGAGCGGTCACCAAGAGAAGATCGAGTGGGAAGCAAAGGTAAAGTGGGCGGGATGATAATGCGCTCTGTCTCAGTGAGTATTTGCTAGTAAGGCGCCTTTGATGATATGGCAAACGGGATACCCAAAATTTCCCTTGTGGAAGAAAACCAAAAAATCACACCGGATGAGAGAAGGGAAGCGTCAAAACGACCGACGAGGCATGAAGGGTATAGGGCTATTTTGGAGATCTAGAGAATTGCTGTGAGGTGTACGATTCGTAGTGATCAGGAAGCTTGGGTAGGTTGAAAATGAGCGACTAAAAGGAAAAGACAAGGCGATGTACGTCCTCGCCAGGTTTCCAACTTGAGTTCATGTTGACTGGAGCTTGATACCCACCAACTGCTTCTAAGAACTGATATCAAGGCAAGAGATACCTGAGCTGAGGGAGCTGTCAGGAAGTAACAACTCATGATTCGCCATTGTTTCGTGTGGTGGCCACCCTCATTCATCAGACACCGAATGAGAAAGTTGAGAAGGAAGTCATCGCCAGGTTGATAAACATGACGCAGGGACGGTTAAAGTCGAACCCTTCCTTCATCATGACCGGTACCATCCCGTGTGCCATGTTGCCATGCTAGAAGTACCCTTGGCACACCTCCCACTGGACCTAAATCGCACGGACCTCGTCCAGATTTCATATTCTCCCAGAGTGCCACTCGGAAACCCCGGATTTTTCAAGCGGCTGGGACAGGCACAGGGACCGTTAGGTGGGGGTTTTGACGTTGTTCGGTTCCACTATTAGGGCATTTTCACGTGCTGATGTCTCGACCGTGGACCGGCCCAAGAGGAAGAGCTCTGCTTCGTCGGTTGGAAAAATGAAGACATATACACTTTCTGAAGGATGAATTAGATAGTATCTGTTTCAACTCGTATAGATTGGCCCCCTACTCACTCGTGTTTCCCTGGGGCATCCAATCAGTCCCTATCTTTTTCTCAACAACACCTCATCCTTAGTTGAAATGGTGGTCAACTCGCCTGCTGCTTTGACAATCCGCTGTCATGCTACGTTAAAAGGTATCATTCAAGATCCGACATGAAAAGTTAAGAGAAAGAAAACTGTCACCCATCTACCCTGATACGACTCCCCTTTTATCTGAACCTCGCGCGGCAGCGGCCCATGACCTCTCCTTGGCACACCAGCTCAGCGCTGAATTCGGAACCGTCCAACGTGAGATAGATATCGAAATAGACACGGTAGAAGGTACCCTGTGGTGTGTCCATACGCTCGAAATCCTTCTCAAGGTTCTTGCGCGACAGATCCGACGTGAGCGTTACCACTTCCTTGATCCCTGTTTGGACACTGTCAGTTTTCATTCATGATCAAACAGTAGAAGGGATGACTCACTTGGATCTTTGGTATATTCCGGGCAGACATCATCGTCGCAGGCATACAGGATATCTTCGTACATGAGAGTAGCACCAGGTGCCACTTGACGGAAGAAGGAAACTTTGACCGGCTCGCCGATCTTGACCTTCTGTCCCTTCTGGACAAAGATCTGTCGCGTAAACTTGCAGCGATCCTTGCCATCGAGCGAGGGAACACGGTAAGCCTCAGGATGGTAACCCTCCTTGAAAGGTTGGAGGGTGGCCATGAGGTAGTGGCGACGAGCGACACGGTGAGTGATAACTCTTTCCGTGATACCAGCCGTGACGGCACCCTTGACAATAGCGGCGACCGAGTCCATGGGGCGGACAACCTTGGACTGAAATTGCGGGGGAACGTGGAGCTTGATCTGTTGGAAGAGGTATTCCGACGCACCGAAACCACCAACAACAAGGATATTCTGCAGTGTGCGATTCTGTGCTTGAATGGCAATGATCTGGTTTCTGACAAGCTCCAAGATACGGTTTACTACCGGCTCGAAGCATTGCAGAATCTCCTCGTTTGTGAACGTCATGTAACCTTCTTCAATGCCTGCTTCAGGGAATTCAGCTTCGATACCAACGTCGACAGCCCACTTCTGACCGTTATTCCGGAAGTCGGCCTTGATTCGGTTTTCGAAGTCCATGATGCACTTGGCGTAGACGCGACCGGCAGTCTTAGATCCATCAGGAAGCTTCATCTTCCTGATCTTTGTCCGCAGAATGTTACTGAAGTTGCGGTTTAGAGCAGTCGAACCGCACGAATCACCAGAGCCAGCGGTGCATTCTGCCACGGTGAACGGGTTCTCGTCTTCGACTTCATACGCGATTAAATCCACCGTTCCACCACCACAATCAACAATGAGAACCGCATCGTGTACCTTGAGGTTGAGAAGGCCCGTCTTGGAGCAGAAGAGAGCTGCGGCTTCGGGCTCACTGACCAGCGTTAGACGGTTGTCGTTCTCATCGCGGAGGAAGCCAGCCTGAATGGCAGCAGCTCGCGTCGCGGCCTTTCCAGCATCGTTCCAAATAGCAGGGACCGTAAGATAATAGCGGATGTTCCTCTCTTCACGGTTGAAGACTTCACCCAGAGTCTTCTGGAGCGCGGCGCGCATGGCCTGGCGGAGCTTGAACAGATAGTCGGCCGCAACATCGATTTCTGACTTTCCAGGTGGAAGAGGCGGCAGGTTGATGGGATCGATATAGGTGTTGCCCGACAGCATAAGCTGGAGCTTGAACCACTCCACCTTTTGCACGCCAGGCTTTGGGTAACCAGTCGGTGCTAAGGCATCGGCGATATCGGGGCCCCATCCAACAACCTTCTGGTATTGGTCATAGTAGAGAACAGTAGGAATCTACACGAGAGTATGTCAGTGTTATGGTCCATGTTGAACACACGACAACAATAGAGGTCAGCAAACCTTTTGCTTTGTGTAAGAGCCAGCGCCGGGCCACTCTGTGATGATGTCCTCCTTGGCCTCATTGTTGGTAGCGAAAGCGAAAGCGACACCGGAGAAGGTGGTACCCTATGATTACTAGGTTAGCAACCGGCATGAGAGGAGACTAGTCTGTGTCCATAAGACTTACAAAGTCGATACCAACGATGAGCTGAGCCTTGCTACGGCTGTTGCCCTCCACCTCGGCAGCAGTGTTGCGATAGGGAGCAACGGGGCCGGTGGGCTGGGGCGGCGGAGGGTATCCTTGAGCACCAGCATATCCCGGCGGGCCTCCCTGTAGAGGAGGAGGACCACCACCCATGACGGGCGGAGGATAGCCGGAGACAGGGGGAGCCCCGGTGTTGATGGGCGGGGGACCGCCGACCATTTGCGACGGCGGCGTGCGGGTCGGGCCTTGGTTCGTCAAAGGGCTGGTCCGGCCAACGGGACCGGGAGGGCCTGGCGGGTAGTTTGCGGAGTAGCTGGGCGGCCGTGGTCCGGCACCTGGATGATTCATTTGAGGGAGACTCTGCTGAGACGAGTTGGACGCAACGGAGGGCGCAGGACCCGGGCGGGACTGGAAGAGCTGCGGTAATTGAGGGGCTGCTCCGGGGGGCGGGGTGGGCGACTGCTGCTGATCAGGATTCGGCTGTATGCTGGCGGTCGATTTGCGTTTGCCAAAACCAAAGCCTTTTAGGCGAGAATTCATAGAACTCATAAGGGAGGACCGCCGAGGATATTAGGATTAGGAAGGAGAAAGGACACGAGGGAAGGAGAAAGACTGCAAGCAAGCAAGCAAGCAGGCAGGCGACCGAAGGGTAGGATGGATGGATGGACGGCCGGGCTGGAGCTCGAAGAGGCGCAAGCAGCAAAGTGCAAAGGATGGACGGGGTCGGGGACGGGAGCGAGGACCGCAAAGCTGAATGAGTGGGCAGATGGCGACTGGAGGACTGGAGGGAGCGAGACTGCGAGAGGCAGAGGCAGAGGCGGGCGGGAGTGAGAAATTAGGACATGACAAGAGGCAGGGTGTCAGGTTGCAGTGGCTTTGTGGAAGAGGGGCCTGCAACTGCGCGGCTTGTTGTTGTCTTGTCTGAGCCTGCCTGCGACTCCGTCTGGGCGAGTAATCCGGACTCCCGTGTTCGTGACTTTGTAGAGATATCCAGGAAAGAATGACCCAATCGATTTTATATGATTTGGACAAACTCGGTGCAGCTGCCCCTGGCCAAGTGACAGACTCCTTCGCAACTAACAGGCACAAAGCAGCAACCGACAACACGGAAATCGAAATGGTGGAGGTGGAGGCGACGATCAATTGAGTATGAGTCCTGGTGTCAAGGGAAGTGACAAAGTCAAAGGACTCCTCAATTGGGCTGCCGTGAGACGGAAGGACTTCAAAACACAGTGACCTGGCCCGCCTGGGAGCAGCAACTGCAGTCCGTGTGGCCGGGATCCCAACCTATGGTGGACGAGCTAGCGGTGGGCTGGCGGGCAGTGGCAGTTGGGCACCTCGACGGACAGGTGGGGTGTCGGATCCTTCCTCCAAACAAACCCACAGCTGGGGCGCTAGCAATGAACCAGGGTTCTGGGTGGGAGTGTAAGGCTGAGCTCCCGCTACACTACAACAAATACGTATCGAGACCTCTAGCTGGCAGTCATCAAGTTTTGGTGGTGATTTTGTAGCGGGCTGTAAATTGAGGGACGGAATCGACCGATGCCAACCAACGTCAACGGGTTCTCACACCAAACACCTTGAACGGATGAACTGCAAGGGGCAGAAGATCGACAGCCAGATGTGCCATGGAGATGATGTTTGGTATAGGCCTAGGTTGGTGTGTCCTACATACCTAGACTGAGTAGGAGATTTGACAGCTGAAGCAGATCAATGGGCTGAAGCTTCAACTCTCCGCCACTGGGACACTGAAATTTCCCCAATCTGCTCTGTTGCTGTCCGTCCTGTGAAAGCTCGAGTTGAAATAGCATCCATGTGGGGAATCCAGAGAGTCGGAAATCTAATACCAGTTGGGGTTGGCGATGAACTCATTACATGGGACGAACTCGTACTCGTTGCTCTTCTTACAGTGCCCGATTATACCTACGAATTTGATGCTCTGACACTTCCGGTCCGTAGGTGACAGCGGGGAAAGCTTGAGAGGTCCCGTCAGGATGATGTAGCTCTAGCTGGGTCTTCGGATACCAACACCAGACACAGATTCCAGAAACCGTATTATAATATTTGGTCATATTGAATTCCTCAGTTCGAAGCAAATTTCCAACTGCATCTCTACCACATCACTTCTTGCACTTTCCCAAACAGCATCTTTAGGGTGGGGCGACTTGAGTCCGTTGGTGAGAGATGCTCACTGCCAAGACCGCGTCTACTGGAAGATTGATAATGATAAGGTAACACATGGAACGCCACTTTCCCCTCGTGCACCTTGTCCAACAAATCCCGTCTCTCTTTTGTTTGCTCATGAGTCTTTCATCCTCTCAGTATGAAATTTTTATGTCGGCTTATTCTCAAGATATTTCCATTGATTCAAGACAGAAGAATTTCACGACAACCATCAGCAATTCAAAGCTGGATACAAGTTGCGATCCCCTCCACCTCTGAGAACAACTATTGGGTCAATTTCTCCCAAATCCCACGTCTGAAGCGTCAATGGCGTCACTTGGCTGTGCCTGACCTAGACCTAAAGTGGTCAAGCCTGGGTAGGACTAGAGTCCTCGTAGGACTGTTGATATAGAAGCAGCTCCCATCGAGTCACGAACCATTTATTCGCTGTCGATGGTATCAAAGTATCAAGCCAGGCTGCGGTGGCTGTGCCTCGCCCTGTGCCTGCTTCCTCCTCACAGTCTCGCCAATGAGATTCGTGGAAATACCCTCCACGACCACGACAGTTGCTGCGACTTCCTCTCGTCGCAATGCTCAGCCGCAACGCTTTCGTGTAATGTAATAGTAGTGACCTGCCGATTCAATAACATTGGTTGGTTGATTGGAGGAGCAACGGGACATCATCAACACCGTCTCGGCCGTTGGCTTCCGGCACGGATGTGAACCTCACACTGTCGGGTTGGTCCGCGGGTGTCTGTCGGTTTACCCAAGATGCGGAAGCGCCACTCCCGCCATGCCATGTTGTAGATAGAAGACCACTGAGAAACCAACGTGAGCAGAATTCGGAGCGTAAAACCGGCCCGACCACCTTCATTCTTGATATGATGGAGAGGCTCTGTCACGTTTTCTCGAAATTGTCTTTACTAGTGTACACAACAAATGCTGCCGACTCCAAGAGCAGCTCCGGCCGGCAAACTGTTCGACTACTGTTCATGGGATCAACGTGTCTCCGGCGCCGGCGCCGGCGGTCAGTCCCGCCCCATATCAAACGTGCCTCATTGAAGAGCCTCATTTCCTGAAGAAGCTCAATCTGGACGTCGTACCTCAGCTCGGTGTCTCCGCTGCCTCGAGTCTCACGACCATGAACCCGAATACGCCCTACAGAGGGCCAGATACAATTGTGTCTGGTGACCTTAAACCTTGCCCGTTCAAAACGTGTTGTCTTCATCTTCCGCAAGCGCGAGCTGGCGTGATTTCGTTCAATCTTCAATCGCAGTCTGGCATCACTGACGGTGAATAATCAAGGGCCCCAACATGGCGAGAACGATATCTTGGTGGACTCGAGTCTTTCCAATCTCTTAGTGTTGAGATATCTATCGTAAGCGCTGCCAGTGGACGAAATACGGGCGCCTAAAAATTGTCCTGGATCGGCACTTGTCTGCCAGAATTGGGTTGGTGCTGACTACGACTCCGGCTATACCCAATGACACAAGGCGCTGGAAGAGATATATTCAGCTTTTTACCCGTGGTGCGCGCAGACGACGTGGATAGCGCCCGTCATACATGTGCAACGGTGCCAGATCCACCCGGAGACACGGTAGTGCCGGATCGGATCGATGGACTAACTGCAGAGTGTGTCCGATAATCATTGTACCAACCGCAGCGGGCATCGGGATGGACGGTCTTCAAGTTGTGGGCCGACCGGCAGGCAACCAACGGAGAGGATGCGCCCGAGGTGGTTCACAGAGGCGACGCACCGGAAGTTGTTCTGGGGGTGGCACCTGAAGTAGTGCCTCAAACGACCTATGCCGAGAAGCCGCCCATCGGCGTGGCAGCCGTGCCCTACGGGTGTCACCACTCACCTTCACCCTCACCGGCGCCGCCCGAAAGCCAATCGTTATTTTACCCGCCAGCATATCTTCAACAGGGCCAATATGGGGACTCGCCGACATGTACGGCGGGTCGCAGATGAGCTATCCGCCATCACAGGCCGGACGTTCTACGAGGCCCCCGAACAAGAAAAACCAGAGGATTTGGGGCATCGAAAGGACCCTCTTTCTCATTTTACTCGCCGGCGGAGGCCTACTTCCCATGGGGCTTGCGATAGGCGTGGGAGTGGGAGTTGGCGTTGGGACCAAGAGCGACAGCGACCGTGCCGGAGCGTAAGCAACCCTCAACCTCGTTGTCCAACCACCGACTCACATGGACTAACAAAACCCTCCAGGACTGCCACATCAAGTACATCACTCACAAAGACATCAGCGACGGCAACGGCAACTTCGACCACCCCAGCAGGGCCTACCAACTGCCCAGACGTGGGCGAGAGGACGTATTCCACCAAAAACGGCAAGAAATTCCTCCAAACGCGCGGAATCGATTATGCCGGTGAGGGAGGGGCCCACGGCCTGACGAACACGAAGACGGCGACCTTTGACGAGTGCATCGAGACAGGATGGGAAGACCTTCAGGACGATGGGCAAGACAAGTATCGCCGAGTGTGCTGGATGAAAAATGATTTCCAAAAGTCACACTCTGCGGATATGACATACAGCTTTGCTGTCCTGGTTGAATAAAGAAATGGGCTGTATGGTACGAGCCTGAGAAGTGAAGAGATGGACGCGGTGCACTCAGAAATGTCTATATCTCCTCCTTGCCGCTTAAAACCAGAGTGTCTGTTTTACAAAAACGCACATCGGAACACAGTTGATGGAATATCATTGGGTGTTCACGGGTTCGATCGCAGAGCGCAAAAGCGCATGTTCAGCTATGAGAGGCTCTGTTTCAGCAAAGGTCTTGGGTAAAGGGGTAAGAGGGCAGCGTAATGCTTGGAGGAGGATATACCACGAGGAAATATGGCTGGGGATGTTGAAGACAGTTAACGTACGGGAGGTAAGACATGTGTCACGACAAGAAAAAATCCAAACCAATCTTATATTCTACCATGTCGATGTTTGCGTGTTATAGGAAGGTCATAGGAAAGTTCCTAAAATCCTTCCACGTTCCAGGCTCTTGTTCATGGTGTTCAAAATGTGCGGCGACGGCCGTCATGTTTGATGATCGTCTCGCTACATCGCCGCACCGAGTTCGACACGGTGATAACTGCCGAGAGGAAAGGTCTGGACCGCCGGCGTGAGAGCGAGCTATCGGAGAAAGAAACCAATGCAACCTCCGCGTCACTGCCCGACGGCGCCGTCAACATTGTCGGGTGTATCGGTGGAACCAGTCTCGGTGGAGTCGGTCCCCATCCGGCGTTCCACGCATTGGGGTGAAATATTTGACGGCGACCAGGTTGGTCGTCCTACCCTTGGCCCGCGCGGTGTGCGACTTTGTGGAAACGGAGTCGTTTCCCTCTCTCCTCCCTTCTTAGCCAGTTGGAGAAGTCATCAAGGTTCCCTTCTGAGAGGTGACGTTTGTGACATATCTCGTTTTGATCTGCTACAACACAAGAGCGGGTTCTTCAGCAAAGCTCTCCAGAGTTCCATCGTCGTGTGCTCATTCACCACTTTCACGTTTTCCCCCAAGTTTTTGTTCGCGGGGTCACCACAATTTGACCGAACTTCCCCAATTCCTGGGGGATGATTTGTTTGGGGGAGAGACCTGGAGACGTGGGAGAGAGCACCACACATCACCCACATCTCCACTGTTGTCGGCCCGTATAGGCCATGTCCACATGGGGAAGCACACGCTAGGAGCAGCAGAGACCAGGTACCCCGTGGGCCGGAGGTGCCATCGAAACCCAGAGAATCTCCACATCTATATCAAGGCATCGCGCCGCTCGCTGTCAGTGTCACCGAACGCGCCGTGCTTGGATCGTCGGCATTCCGCTCCTTTGTTGTTGTGAACCCGCCCGGACACGGAGTGTGTGTGCAAATACGGTACGGACTCGACCGGTCGAGAAGTTTGGACTCCGAAGCGGTGAGCATCCCGGCTGCGTATTGGCACGGCTTTGTAACTCGTTCTTTATCTTCCCGGTTCTTTCAACTCGTCCGCCAGTCATCTGGACCGTGGCAGACGGTTGCGGTGAAGTCCATCTCGGTGCCCAAAGTCAGCGCTTGGTACCTTGTGCCAACACTCGACCTCCCCAGTTCGCGTTCGAGACCCCGAGTACGTACGGTACTATCGCAACATTTCGAGGTTAGAGCTACTCCGGAGAAGGGAACAACGACCCAAGACCTAGGAAGGCGTTACCTGAAGGCGATATCGGGGAGCATACAGCAAAAAATCACACCCATCACCAAAACTTTTCTGTCAAAGACGGCCAAGCGACGGGACGGTTCAAACCTTAGTCCCCGGACCCCAGTTGCCCAAAATTCATCAAAGACCGCAAAGACCCAATTGGAACGTGGAATATTCGAGGCCTTGGAGACTTTCAACAGCTATTCACACAGGACACCCTATCTCGTGCTATGACATCGACCCTACCCTGAACCTGCAGAGTGGCATCAGCACATGCAAACTGGGCAGCAAATCTACCTACTTTCTCTACGACGTCAGCAGCCTCCGGTGTAAGTGATCCTTGACCCTTGACTTTTTAGAGTTCGTTCTGCGGCTCGGCTAGGCCTGAGCTCGTGAGAACCTCATGTTTTGGCCGCGGGACTTTCAGGTAGCGGTGCATCACTGCATCCTCGCATCCCCAATCGTGCCGATTGTCCAGGAACATTAATATCGATCGCTAGGAAGAGGTTGTTCTTTGAATCTTCGAACCCAGAAACGGGTCTTCTTTCATGACCTCATTGGACCAGTGCTACCCAGATCCGGGCCGTTTCAACCAGGTCCACGGCCCTGAAGACGCAAAATAACCCCGCAAGAGGTCCTCTCGGCCTATCACACAAGGCGCCCTGAGCTGACCTGCCCCGCATCAACGACCATCATTTCACGCATCCAAGAGGTACCTCTTCCTATGCAAGCCGACGATACGCCGTCCGCAAGCTTCACAGGCGGTGCTGTGCTAGATATGCCCGGTGTAACAAGGCGGCGACGCTCTTTAAACTCTAGCACGGCGCCTGACCCCGCGGCACACAAAGCTGGTGTCCATGCCCGTGGCTCTGCTGACGACTCACGTTATCATCACGGGCCGTCCAGAGGTGAAAGCAACTGTCGCACAGAGGCAAGCAACCCCAAGAACTCCAAATCACGCAGCAAAGAAAAAGAGGCCCGAAAGACGCAGACGGGTGCCGGTGCCGACATTCCCTCCAGCCCAGGCAGCCCTCCATCGCCTAGAGCTACCGTCTTCACTCGCTTTCGTTCCACCGGCCCTAGTGCAGTTAGCAAATCGCAAGCGAAACGCGAACGGTCCCAGAGTTGCCGTGGTGTCCTCACCAGCCTGATTCGTGTGCTTTCGTCGTCAGTGGCTTTTTTGGCAGTCGTTTTTGTAAGTACCTCTGCTTTCCTACCTACCTAGCGCTTTCCTTCAGTCGGACCGTTCCAAATATACTCCTTACCGGCATTTTGCCTTGGATTGCACTTAGCGGGAAACTCAGACCTGCGGCGGACCAGCTAGGAATTCGCATGGATGAACCAGCCCGGCCCAGGGCAGTGGGCAGGGCATGCACTTGCTATGTACTTTCGGAGTTACGTAGCGAGCACAAGTGCAGCTTGGTTAACCTGCTTGTTGGGTTCAAGTCGGCCGAGCGAAGCAGGTCCGTCCACAAACCTAACATCGGATTGCTCCAAATTTACCTGGCTGGAACCCTTGCGCGGTACCCATCGGACCTCCACTGGGCATTTGATGCCCCTGGTACCCCACCGATTATGCCCCTCCACGGGCATCCCACCAAGAACCTAACATCATACCGTCACGGGGGATTCCCCACGGCGAAGCACTCGCATTGTACAGGAAATCGTCCACCACTACCAGTGCATATATTAACCTGAACTCCCCAGATTCTTCGGGCTCTGCTCCCTGACTCAGCTCTTCATTATTCTTCCTTCTTATCTCGACAATCCACTTTGACTCCCCCAATCAAGGCCACGTTTTCTCCCCCGGCCCTCTCGCAACAAGCACAACAACCACAACCACCCGCAGTGTGCGAGGCTCATCCCCCATTTCCCACAACCGCCCCAGTCTCGAGCCTGCTCACCATGGCTCTCGAGACTCAGACAAAGACCGTTGTCGGTCAGTTCGACTATTCGGACGAAGATGTCAACAAGAGTGTCGTAGAGTTTCTTCGTCAAATGTGTAGGTGGTCCCATCGTCGTAGACAAATGCCGCAACAAGCTCTGACACTTTGAGGTTGCAGCCGAAGGTCTCGAGAAGGATGGCGCTAGCTTGAGCCAGATTCCCACATATGTCACCGCCGTCCCCAATGGCACTGAAAAGGTTGATTATACACTGCTGCCAATACCTAACCAACAAGTGCTTGCACCGATGGCTAACCTCCTCTGATCGTAGGGTCTTTACATGGCTGTCGACCTCGGTGGCACCAACTTCCGCGTTTGCTCGATCCAGCTCAACGGCGACACCACCTTCCGTCTGACGTACACCAAGGTCGCCATCCCCAGAGAGCTCATGGTTGCCAAGACCGCTGAGGAGCTGTTCGCTTTCTTGGCAAAGCAGGTCGAAATCTTCCTCAGGACACATCACGGCGAGCACTTCGAGGCACATGTCCGCAGACGCATGACCATGAGCTCCCCCGAGGGCTTCAAGGACGAGAATGTCTTCCGTCTCGGTTTCACATTTAGTTTCCCCGTCCAACAATTGGGTATTAATAAGGGTACACTCATTCGCTGGACCAAGGGCTTCGATATCCCAGATGCCGTTGGCAAGGACGTTTGTGCCCTCCTTCAGACGGAGATTGACAAGCTCCATCTCCCCGTCAAGGTTGCCGCTCTCGTCAATGACACTGTTGGCACTTTGATGGCTCGTTCCTACTCTTCCCCTGGCAAGAGCGGTGCTATCCTCGGTGCTATCTTCGGTACTGGCACCAATGGAGCTTACGTCGAGAAGCTTTCTAATATCAAAAAGCCCTTGGCTGGCGAGTACGACAACTCTACCGGCGAGATGGTCATCAACACCGAGTGGGGTTCGTTCGACAACCAGCTCAACGTCCTCCCTAACACACCATGGGATGTCCAGCTCGACCTGGCCACCCCCAACCCCGGTATTCAGATGTACGAGAAGCGTGTCTCCGGCATGTACCTCGGCGAGATCTTGCGATTGGCGGTTATCGATCTGCTCAAGAACCCAGACGCTGCTTTCTTCAAGGACGACAACTCGAGCTCCAATGACTGGAAGTCCACCACCAACATTGCCGAACACTCCCCTCTCTACAAGCAGTGGGGTATCGATACCTCGGTCCTGTCTGTCGCTGCCGCTGACACTACCCCCGAGTTGTCGATCCTCCGCCAGGAGCTCGAGTCTAACCTCCACGTCTATGCTCCCTCGTTGGAGGATGCTCAGGCTTTCAAGGCCATTGCTGGTGCTATCGGTCGCCGTGCTGCTCGTCTTTCGGCTGTTGCCATTGCCGCCATCGTTCTGCAGACCGGCAAGCTTACCGACCCCGAGCTGAAAGGCGAGCCCATCGACATTGGTGTTGACGGAAGCTTGGTCGAGCACTATCCCTACTTCCGTGACATGATCTACGAGGCTCTTCGTGCCATCAAGGGCATTGGTGAGGAGGGTGCCAAGCGGATCCGTATTGGTATTGCCAAGGATGGATCCGGTGTTGGTGCCGCGTTGATTGCCCTCGTTGCCGCCGGTATGGAGAAGAGCACTTCCACAGCTGACTTCATCACCGACCTGCGTCTCAACGCCAAGAAGACCGACCTGACAGCCGTGCCTGAGCACAGCGAGCTTGCCGCCGGGGAGTAGGAGTCCACCAAGGCAGCTTGTCCATTGCCAGGCATGACATCACTGACATGTCGCGGAAAGAGGTGCATTGTTATGTGAACACGGCTTGGCGCAGGAAAGGAGTTTGGGAGTGAAGGTTGACAGAAAAAAGTGTTAAGCGAATAGCAACATTTGTTTGCTGTGTAAGGATGAACAACGATGGGACGAGGAACCTGAAAAGGTATATGAGGTTCACATTAGATGTTTCAATGATTTTCTTTTGGTAGGATTGTTTGGGCAGGCGTCACTGGGTTAGGGTTTATCGCATTAGGGAAACCCCCATGGCAGGGATGGGCTTCAAATTCTATTCTTTTTTCCATCATGAAATGGTAGCCGGATTGGAACGGAGAGATGTTGTTATCTACTGTATAACAAAAAGAGTATCAACCAGCGAAGTTGTAATTTTTGTACTACTAGTTGTTCCTTCTCGATTCTGTGTTATTCCTTTATCAATGGTGGCATTTCGCAGAAGTGATCAGCTCTAAACAACGTCTTTGATCCGAGTTTCAGATGCTGCTCAGGTCCATGTTGGGAGCACAGAAAATCCAAATTGCAGGTTGTTTCTCTCGGAGGTACTTGGAACAAACAGGTCAATCAACACGACGCAAAGCAATGATATGTTTTTTTTTTTTTTTTTTTTTTTTTTTTGGCCTTTTATCTTTGTCTAGTTCGGAAAAAACAATGCCTGTCTCAATTTAAACCTCGACCATACCAAAGATCACCTCACTTCTGACGAGGTGTACCAGTTTTAGCAACGACATCCTGGTTTATCCTTACATCACTCCGAGAAGTTCACAATAACAGATTGAGTTACTTTCAACATTAACCAATTTGTTTCTCCTTCTATAACTATGTGATAAAACGTCTTCTACGTGTGTATAAGCCATAATACTTTTGAAGTATATAGCCAAGGTAGGCAGTGAAGACCATCTCAGGTTCCAAACCGACTCGTGCTCGGTGAGCCTCTTGTAATCTCTCGTCTGATTCAGGCCGGGGAATTATCAATCCGATTATGCCCCGTAGTACCCACTCCCCTCTATTTCATCCTCTCTCGAAAATATTATTACCTCTATAATAGCATATACCTCTTTCATCTCATTCCATTACGTTATTACTTGGTCTGCAGCAGTCAGAGGGCGGCAGAGGACGGAAGGCACAAGGTCAGACAGACTCCCTACTGCCCAAAAGCAGCACTAGGATACGCCCTCCCCTTCTTCTTCTTCGGTGCCACCGAACTACTCCTCGAACTAACCGCACTAGTGGCCCCCGAGGCTGTCGCGCTGGCACCGGCACCGGAACCACTACCGGGAACGCTGAGCTGGACCATCTCCGGCGGCAAGTCGTTCCATTCGGTTTCCGGTCGCGTGTTTTGGTATGACATGCCGGTTGAGGGGCGGCTGGGGGGTGGTCTTGTTGTTGTCGAGGGAGGGGCTAAGCCTGGTGTTGAGGCGGATGTTGATGTTGATGTGGGTGGTGCCCCTGGTGCCCCGGGTGGGGGGAGGGAAGCTGTGGAGGAGGAGCGGGTGATCGGTGTTGATGAGCTCGGAGGTCCTGCCGGGGACTTTGGTGGTGGCGTAGTCAAAGAGGGTAAGTTGACAGCGGCTGCTAGGACGCCCGTGGCCGTGGCCGGGGTGGTGGCGGTTGTGGCACTGGAAGCCATGGTCATTCCGGTGGGTTGTTGGAGGAGGTGGTTGTGGTTTCGTTTCGGTAGAGAGTAGTTCGCTGCCCCTAACGGTTCTTGTGCTTGTGCTTGTGCTTGTGTGCCGTGTCCTCCAATGTCTCTACGCACAATCCAAGCCGTGTCCGGTCGTAGCTTGAAGTAATATCCCCTCACTGGGTCGCGGCCTTCGGTCCGGAACCCTCGCTGTGCGTACCACTGGAGTCCTTCCTCGTTTTCGGTCCACACGTGGGCGTAGATGGTTCGCACGTCGATGGTAGAGCCCGCGGCGGGCAGAATCGAGGCGCTGGCGATGATGTGTTCGAGCGCCGCGGCGGCGAGACCGAGGGATCGGTAGGGGGAGAGGAGGGCGAGCGATTGGATGTAGATGGCGTGGTAAGGGGAGTCGGCGGGAGCTGGGCCGGGCTGGTTTTGTTGTTGGGCGCTAGGTATTTGGAGAGCCTGCGGTTGCCCGTTGGCGTCTAAGAAAGGGTTCGGTTCGAGTCGACAGACGACGCCACCGATGACTTTGGGCTCGGAAGTAGGGTCGTCGCTCCAGAGGATGACGCGCGAGAAGAGACCTGAGGCAAGCGGTTCGAGGACCTTGGCGTAGAAGGCGTCTGGGTAGGCGACTTGGAGGAGGAGCGAATTGATCCGGCGCAGGGCGGCTATGTGATGTTCGGCCACCGAGACTATGCTGGCTTGAGAGGGGATCGACGGTGGGGATGGGAGGACCGGGATGTTGGCCGGGAGAGTAGCCGTGACGGGCCCGAGACCGGGACGAGCTGGAACTTGTTGCGGCGGTGGGGCCGAGGTGAGAGAAGAGGGAGGTGGTGGTGGTGGTGGTACGGGGGTGTTCGGAAGCACGCCTGCCGTTGTTGCTGCACCGTTCACGCAGTCTTGAGGGGGAGGGGCATGTTGAGGAGGTTGTTGCTGCTGCCGGGGTTGGAAGAATGACAGTATCGAGGGTTGTTGACTCCGCGACATGCTGGAAGTAAGTGGGAACCGAGGAAGCTGGATTCTAAAGAGGGCAAGAAAGGGAGAAAGCGAATTGAAAAACAAAGAGGGAAAGAAAGGCAGAAGGAGGAAAATTAGCAGTGTTACCGTGGTCACGAAAAGTGTAAATAACCGTCGTGCCAGTGGTGAAGTATGGCCCACCGGCGCATGTCACAGACGCAGTTTAGAAGACATTCAGGGATGACACCACCACTGTGCCCCTGGCCCACCCGGCAGCGACACCTACAAAAAGGACAATGATCCAGGCCAGACTTTCTTGACACCTTGTGTCGCCCCACATGTGATGGCAACACACGACGGGAGGATGGAGAGGCGGAATGCACTCCGCGTTCATACCTTTAGAAAACTGCACGTGGTTGGTTTTATAGAGCTTTCAATGATGTTCTATGTGTATGAGATGGTTGTTTGGAAACCGAGGCATATGCCCACCTTGGACGGCTTCTATAAGACAATTTTCACTGGGCAGGACGGTAGTGCTTACCTCTCCCACTTATAGGAACCAATGAATATACATCTGACTTACAGCCCAAATATTGTATCTAACCGGCAAAGCCCAGTCGTGTTGTCGATGTGTTGTAGACAGAGAATAACATTTAAATTCAGGTATGTACAGCACGGGCAACACCAGGGCGTCCGCGGCAGGCACGAAGACACCACCAATCTCGAACCGCGGTGAGGTGGAAGGGAGCACGGAAGCTGCTTTGCTCAGCTGGTCGTAGTCGCCTGATGGAACTCATATGCTCCACTGTCAGCCAGTGCTCACACGCCTGAAGCCCACTACAACTTCTGCATGCACACAACTATCACAAAACCGCGACCTACCGAACTTCAACCGTGGATGGACATTTTTCCCATCAACCAAGCTTTGGGCAGAAAATTCACCATCGTCAATCTTCAAATACCACTCCATCCCACAGACATATTGGTTCCTTGGAGGCTTTCGAACATATCGCAGCTTAGTGTCAATTGAACATTGCACACAAACACCGGTCTCAGTCGGTATTCAGCATTCCTGCCCCCATCACCACTGGAGGTTCTCGAGAACACGCACCACTTAGTGCAGTCGGCGGTTTCGGCTTGCTGCAGCCGAGTTGAACGATCCGTGGATGCTTCAAGGCCAATTCTTCGCGCGTGGACCAAAGGCTCGTTCCGATCAGCACCTGAACACCGAAAATTACCGGCGAACCGCATTTCCTACCCGCTACGCCAGTCGAACTTCAAATTTGACTCGGCTTGCCCAGCATCACCCGAGCCTGGGAGGGTGAAGAGAATCGCGACAAACCCACTACTTCCACACGACCCACGAGGACCCATCTCATACGACAGTTGCCAAATTTCCACCGGCTATTCCAGGGGTGTCGATCAGTCCCGACATAACTTGGGAGGGCGTCTGCCATTATCAAGATGTCGTCGGAAGGGGACAGGACCGGCAAGGCTGGTATTGTCGTTGCCCCTGAAGATGTTGGGGGCGTGGACAAGCTTGTAAGCATTTCCGCATCGAGCAAGATCGAACCAAAGACTTGTACTAACCCTTTCTTGTCCTCCCTATAGGCATACTCCGTTGTGGACGATTTGCTTTACAATATCCTTCACGACCTAGTCCTCAAGGTACACCAAGACGAAAAGACCGCTCGGATGAGAACGGCGGCCATCAAGGTCGAGAAGCTCGCTATGGAGAACTCCGATTTATCGACCCCTGACGCACGGCCCGAGATTGTCGTGGAAACCGACGCTGCTCTGTATAAGGACGGTCACGTTACGTTGAAGGGCAATCCGCTAAAGACTACGAAGGAGATTTTGTGTCCACGGTGTCAACTTCCCCGTCTGCTTCATCCTACAGATGGCAAGGGAGCACAAAAACCAGATCCAAACGTTACTTATTGCAAAAGGCACCCGTATATCGAAAAGCCAGGCTTCGACATTTATGGACAGACTTGGGTTCAGCCTGGCCCCGGCCGAGGAAAGAAAAAGAAGGACATGGAGAAGAAGATGGACCCCAACGATCCTGCAGCGGTGGCAGCCATGGAGGGAAGTGCCAAGGACCGCCCGCCTAATGTGCTCAGCTTCCCCAGCGCTACTTGCTCCAAGTGCAAGCGTTGTATCCTGGTGACACGTCTCAACAATCACATGGGCTCCTGCATTGGCAACAGTGGGCGAAACGCTAGTAGAGCAGCGGCTCAGAAGATTAGTAACGGTGGGAGCAACGGTGGAAGTCAGAACAACGACAACACTCCGCCAGCGAGTCAAAAGGGAACGCCCGTACCAACGAGCCGGGCAACTAGTCCGAGGAAGCGAGACGGTGATGAATTTGACGAGGATGGCGATGAAGCTGATCCTATCAGTGCTAAGAAGAAGAAGCTCAAGCCGACGGCTCTACCAAAGAAAGTCATTTTGAAGACCAAGTCGACGCCGCCCCTCAAGAAGGACAAGATAAAGACCAGTTCGATGCTGAGCGTTGAGCAGAACGTGGATGACGATGACATAAAGAACTCCTCTGTTCAGGTTGTTCCCAGAAAGACCACACCGGCAAAAGGCACATCGCCTGTTAAGAAGTTGAAGATCGGACTAGGCACAAAGCCGCAGTTAAATGCTCCGGGGAAGAAACTAGGGAAGAAGGAAAAGGACCACGAGACAGAATCGACGGGGACAATGTCTACGCCGCCTCATTAGATCTGGGAGGTGCCTGACTCTGACTAACGATGGATTATTTGGTAACCACGGGAGGAAAAACAAGTGTTTTGGCGTTACCTATACACGCATTCATACATTATACCCCATTCTTGCTACAAAAATAGACATTGCTCAAGGATTGGAAATCGGACAGAGCCTTTAGAGGATAAACGAGATGTCGCATACCGATCCAAGATGTGTCACATAGGTAGCTTTCTACCGTGATAGGACAACGTGCGTTGCTCAGACCAGATTGAAAACGAAGTTACCTGGTCACACATTTCTCTTCTCCTTCACAGCTGTGTAATGCATGTAAATTGCCTGAGACGATCCAGTTGACTGTGAGGCCTTTGGTATATCCCAACCATTGTGAATCAGCGTAACAATGCGGCAGCTCATTTTGACTACAAGTAGTTCAACGAGCTCTCAAGGCCCATATGTACTCCAACTCCTCACCCTCATCCTCACCTCATCCTCACCCTCATCCTCACCCTCATCCTCACCCTCATCCTCACCCTCATCCTCACCCTCATCCTTGATTCCAGTCCCTCACTCAATCCCTCACTCACTACCCCATCAATATCAAGCCTCTATATCCTCCTCCCTCACCACCCTCGCCTTCACAATCTTTATCTCCGTCGCTGGCCGATCCTCCTTATCAGTCGGCACCATGCCCATCCTTCTTATAACCCCCATCCCCTTTTTCACGCGCCCAAAAATCGTATGCTTCCCATCCAACCAAGGCGTCGGCGCCAGCGTAATGAAAAACTGGCTCCCGTTGGTATTCGGTCCCGCGTTCGCCATGCTCAACACCCCCGCACCGGTATGTTTCAGGCCAGGGTGGATCTCATCTTCGAATTTATCGCCGTAGATTGAGGAACCGCCCCGACCGGTACCCGTGGGGTCGCCGCCTTGGATCATAAAGTCTTTGATTATTCGGTGGAAGACGGTGGAGTCGTAGTACCCGCGGTCGACCAGGGTGGCGAAGTTTTTGCAGGTTTTGGGGGCGTGGGTGGTGTAGAGTTCTAGGGTGAAGGTGCCCTGGGGGTTGGAGGGTTAGTTGAGGATGGATGGGTGAGGGATGGGTGAGGATGGTGAGGTGGGGTGAGGGAAGAAGGTACCATGGTGGTTTCAACAGCGACGTCGGTGGCCATTTTGATATCTTGATGGCTTTTTATCTTGGGGAACGGGTTTTCGTTCGTTTGTTGTGGTTGTTTTGTGAGTTTGGGTGCTTGAGCTCACTCGGTTGCTGTGGTTGTGGTTAGAGACAAGAGTATTTATGAGGGACGAGAAGGGTCGGGGAGATATGGTTGTGGCTCAATCAGCGTATGGGATGAAAAACTGCGGGTGGAATGAACCGACATTTATCTGGCCTACCTATTGATTTCAAAATCTGAGATACCTAGTCTTGTATATGGTATGCTCTGTTAATGTGAAATTGTGAAGTCGTCCTTCGACAAGGTTCTGAACAAGTTAATGTTGACATTACATGATGTGGTCGGTCAGTGCACACGTTCTGGAAACCTTGAAAGTACAGTTCGAATTGTTTTGGGCACTGTCTGCTGTCGCGAGTTAAGTGCGAAATTGTGCGAGTACTGCACAGTGTCGTGTACTGTCTGGTGTCGTGAGCATCCGGTGCTGGGTGAAACTCGCAAAGCCGTGGTGGGAGAAGATTGATGAATTGTGTTATTTGTAGTTCTTCTAGATATGCTAGAGGTAGAAACAAATAGCACTTAACTTCAAGAGTCAATTCAGAAATTTTGGTACGATACGGAATACGAACATGAAAGCAATGCATGGAGATATTTTGTACGAGCTACTGTCATGAAATGATGAGGTTCTTGAGCAATTGAGACCACCAAGTGCCCGGTCTACCACCTCAAGCCTCGTTTTCAACAACTTTTTAATGTGAGACGCGAATCAGTCGTCTCTGTATTACACCAGTTATAGGGAACACCCAAACTCATCCTCCTGTTAACATTCCAAGAATACCACACGCTCAAACCTCCGTTTACGTTACTATATCAAACCACCGTCCCTACTCTAACACATGACTAAGAGACCGAGACCGCCATCTCGCCCACCGGCCTTTCTTCTTCTTCTTCACAGGACTCAAAGACATCTAATCAAGCATCCCATCCAACTCATTAACAACATACTAAGCATCCTGGAAAATGGGCTCTAGACCCTGCCAAGCACTGGGATCGCCGTTGGGACCAGCCTTCGCGCGCCTGTTCCAGTACTCGCCGTTGAACTTCCAGTACTCCTCGCCCGTGATCTCGCACCGCGCCTTGGTGAACCACGCGGGCTTGAACTCCTCGCCATTGCTCTCGCGAGCCTTGCGGCGGGCACGCTGCGCCTCCTCGAGTCTGTTCTTCTCCGTCGCCGCAAAGTCGTACTCGCCCTCTTCCATAGCACGCTGGTCGGGACGGAAGCGGGAATCCGTGGGGGCGAGCCAGGGCTTGAGGTTATCATCGAGGTGGTTGAAGGTGACGACGAAGGGAGTCAGGTTGAACGGAATACCAGTCGGGCGCGGGTTAGCCTGCCAGATGAGGAAGGCCTTGGTCGGGTCGTTGATGCTGCCCTGGTGAACGGTCTCGTTGCCGGACTTCTCTTCAATGGTGGCCTCGTAACCGGGTGTCAAGCGGGCGTAGAACTTGGAGTTCCAGCGACCGCCCAAGCTGACGCGGACCTGGCCGTTGGCGTCGAGGATCTTGCCACCAATCAGGTAGGCACTCGACTTCGTCCAACCTCTGGGCTTGAACTCGACGTAGGAAACCTCGCCGGTGGTCCAGTTCTTGATCTCCATCACACCGTAATTGTCAACCACGGGGTTACCGGTGATAATGCCAATGACGGATGAAGTGACCTTCTTCCAGGTGTAGAAGTCCTCCTTGCCGCCGGAAGTCGGCCTGAGCTTGAGGAACCAGGTACCAAGAGGGTTGACATCGAAGGACTTGCCGTAGAACTTGGACTTGACAGCCGACTCTCCGTAGTAGGTCCACTTGGGAGACTCGGCCCACGCTGCACCAATGGGCGGGTGATGGCTAACCTGCTCAATGAAGAAGCGGTAGTTCTTGTCCGGTCTCACATACTCAAAAGTCTCACCAAGGAGTGGGTTGAACGGCTTAGCAACGCGACCTATGGTCGATGCGTATTCACTGGCAGCGAAGGCAGAAACATAGATCAGACGCTCAATCGAATCAGCGCGATCAGCGGCTAGATCCAGGAGGTCGGCATATTCCATGTCCTCAGCACAGCGGTAGAGGAGTGATGTAGGCTCGTTGAAGGATACGGGTAGAGTCATCTTGGTCATGTCCTTGCCAATCATGGATTTGAGGATACCCTAGACTTTGCGTTAGTAAAATGTTAATATCCAGCATGATAACCGAAACTTACCCAGAGCGAAATAGTGGGCCTATTATCGGCATCCATCTTCAACTTTGTCCTGATGCCGTTCTCGTATCCCTTGAACGAGTCGCTGATATCTGTACCATCCGAAATCACAAGTTGAGTCTCGCTCTGTGAAGCCACAGGTTCCGAAGGGGGAAGCTGGGAAACCTCGACGGTACCGGCGTCGACCGCATCAAAGAACTCTTCCTCATCCGAGTCGGAGTCAGACAACTCTGCAACCTGATCTCTAATGGTCTTTTGGCGGCGAATGCTTTGGACCGGCGACTTGGGGCTGGCATCAGCCTGTTCGGCGTCGGCATCATCAGTGGCCTCAACAGCAGCGGCAGCAGTTGGTGCAGTCGCCTTCACTTGGCTCTCGTCAATAATGCCAGACCCAAGAGCTTCCTTGAGGATACGCTTGGTAATCTTCCTCTTTGCCTCGGCCTCACCAACCCGAGCCTCCAGAGCTTCTTGCTCCCTGGCAACTTGGGCCATGCTTTCCTCCCACATCTGGCGCATCTCACTCTCGCGGTCAAGTCTGTACTGCCAGTACGCGTCGCGATCCTTGGAAATGCGCAGGAGGTCGCCGACAAGTCCCGTAAGGGAGCGGATTGCCGCATCATAGGCAGCCAGGGCTTGAGAGGCCTTGGGATCCGACAACCTGAGGTCGGGGTTCTTGTTGGTTTCCGCCAACAAGGCCGCGGTGACCTGTGCCATTGTGTCGAGCTGCAGTTTTGCAGACTGTGCAGTGATATTGAAAGCATCTTTGTTTGCCGATGGAACATCCTGCCCGCTCGAACCCTCCCCGTAGTCATCGTCCTCGTCATCCGCGTGGAGATGCTCACCTTTGTCTGCTTCAATTCCGGCATCCACAAAGTCATCCTCTTCGTTGCTTCCGTTGCCACTGGCACCATAGGAGGCTTTGGAAGCCTTGGCCGTGGAATGCATCCGAGAAAGCTGCACACTCTGACGGCGGTGCTCAACGAAACTAACATTGTCGCTACCGGCGTCAGATACGCTATGGGCATGTTCCGCCTTTGCCTGCTTCAAGAGTTCGGCATTGCGGGCACGCTGTCTCTCTTCCTCTTTAGCCTGGTCCTTGGTCCATTGGATGGAGTTGTTGAGGGCCCAGAACCAACGCTTTGCCTCGACTTCGTGATTAGCCTTCAGAGTGTACTTGACCGAGTTTTTCCCTATAATCTCGAACTTTGTTTTCTCATCAGGGGTCATATGAAGCTTGGCTATGCGCATATTAATAGCACCACGGCAGGCAGAGCCCGCGTCGTCCTGGTGCTTGTAGTAACTCAAGACGCCATCCTCCAGCACGAACCAACGAAGCTGGTATCCTTTTCTATAGTTGGTCCACTTCTTCAGATATCCCTTCATCTCGCGAGCTTCTCTTCCCGCCATGGGATCACCGGACGCCGCAGCAGCTGCCCCATGTGTGGCTGATCCCAAGACGGCCTTCTCTTGAATGCCCCTCTGGGCAGCCACAGCAGCGGGGGACTTCTTGAGCATAGCCTTTGTAATCTCGTCCTTTGTGACATCCTGTGGGAGCTTGCCCTTACGATCTCTACGGAACGGGTCTGCTCCGTGCAGCAGTAGAACCTGAATTAACTTTGTGTTTTTGCGACGCGCGGCTTCGTGAAGGAGCGTGCCGCCGCTCTCAACCGTGGCCGACTCAGCGGCGAATTCGGTGCTGTTAATGTCGAGGACGGTCTTAAAACGCGGCTCTTCCAATACCTCCTCCAAAGTCTTAAAGTCGCCATGGAGGATAAGGTCCTGCACCTGCCGAACCTTGTCCTCGGCAAACAACGATCTGGCGAGCTGGAGTTGCTGGAAAATGTCGGGATTGCGAGCGAGATCGATGGGTAACCGCCCTTGATGGTTTGCGATCGCATCGTTGATATCCTTGTGTTCGAGGAGTTGACGGACAATCTGGGTACGTCCCTGTTGGGATGCAATGTGCAAAGGGGTATTTCCGTCTTTGTCGCGGGCATTGATATCGAGGGAGCCAGCGCCATCTGACAAGACGTACTCGACAACAGTCTGTTCGGCACACTGGATGGCCAAGTGGAGAATTGTGGTATCTTCGAGAGGGCCGGTAATGGCGGACGAAATGCTCATGCGAGGGTTGTGCTCGGCAGTCTCGCGGATGGCTCTGGAAATAGAGGCTGTGTCGCCGTTGCGAAGAGCTTCAACGATACGAAACTTGCGTACGGAGGACTCAAGAGACGCCCCGGCCCCTTTGTCGAATAGCATGGATGGCGACCTTCCTCCGCCGACGGAAGGGGTGGCTTGGTGGTTCGAGGGCGTTCGGCCTAAGGCGCTGCCAGCGGTAGACAATCTGGAAGAGTGACCTCTGGGCGCCTGTTGGCTAGGGATTTGGATGTTCTGAGGTGTAGAATGGGAGCCGGACGCTCCCTGGCCGTCGTCGGAGGCCATGTCGTCGTCGACTGGCGGCTTGCGCCTACTCAGGAGCGAGAGGGCGGCGGATTTGGATCGTTTGTGGAGGCTGCAATAAAATAAATATTAGTGGATGTTGATTACGGTTCTGGAATGATACAAGCTAGATCATAAACTGGCGACCATCGTAGTTGCTGTGTCTGTCAAACTGAGGCGGGGAAGTGGAAGCGACGGGAGCTTGGGAACTGAAGTAAACAGGGCAAGCAAGATGCGGGCAGGTGGGGTGAACAGGACGTTGAATGATGCAGTCAGGTCGGTTCAAAGCCCGAACCACAGCAAACATTCGAGGAGGGTTGCATGATGCACTCACCTTTCGCCAGCCTCAGACATTGCGATTGGTGTTTCGTTCAGCCTTTTGGGAATTTAAAGGGTGTTACGAGGTCTGGAACAAGGTGAAGAGGTACAGAATCAAGAGATGTGAAGAGAGTGTGAAGTGTCGCTGGCAAAGGCTATCCCCGCACTATAGACGGGACTCGAGGATAAGGATAGACAGGGAAGAGAGTTGCAAGTTGCAACAGCAACACAACAATGCAACAAAAATTCCAGACCACCAGAGATCGTGGGATTTGTCGTCAGAAAAAGGGACAGAGGACAGTTACGCTGCTTGGTATCGACAACGTGTTTCACTATGCCACTAATTACCCGTATTGCGGGTCAAAGCATTGAGCAAGGAGCTTGGGTCTCTTAGGGTTTTTTGGGTACAGTTGCAGACAAAGACGTCCAGGGACACATGGGCGGAGGCAGAGTGGATAAATCTTCAAGAGGACGAGGACCAAGACAACATGGCGGCGACGCCAATCCTAGCTCTCAAAAGAAATGACGTTGTTCGCTTGCCAGTGGATGGACGCCATACTGGACGGCGACAATGAGGGAGGGAACCATTCGAGTGCCACACTCTCTTTTCCGCCGGCAATCGGTTGTCACACGGCAGACCGGGAAAAGGGACATTGCTGCACGTGCATTGTGGTCAGCCGCCAGTTCATATGTAGGGTTGCATCTGTTCAATCGTTTTATCCAACATAACCGCGTCTAAATATGTGTATAGAAAAAAAAAAAAAAAAAAAAAGAAAAAGCGTCCCCTAAGTCCAAATTCCCAAAGCATGTGTGGGCTATCGTGGGGTTGTCCTTACTTGATTGACAGGTGATAACGGCGGGGGTTCTGATGAACTGGCAAGGGGTCAAAAAGGGGTACGCATCGTGTTGTGCCTTGCCTCGAAGTACCGCTAAGTCTTACCAATATGCACAGTATACAGTCCAAAACGGGGCCCTCTTGATAGTTGCATACTCAAGACCCTGGCTCTCATTCCACCACTTCCGTTGGCCGCGGCGTTCTCGCGGCAATCAATACGCCCAACCCAGACGACAATGCAGTACCTCGGCAATTATGGGAATCCCACTACGGCTGAACTCCCCTTGATCAATGATCATCATTGATATAAAACATCCTCCAAACAAATCTCCATACTGTACTTCTTAACCTATACCGACGGTGGTTATATTATTCGATTAATCATACTTTTGCTCGGCTTACTTCCACTTGACTTATAAACAAACCCGGTCTCATTGGCATCCTCAAGTGTTTACCGTCACTTACACTCTATTGTGTGACATACACTTGACTCTCTGGGCGTCACAGTGTGCCCAACAATCGCATCTCATCGTCATCTGTAAATTCGAACGCGATGGGGAAATCAGAAGAGGAATCGAAGGAGGCTTCTCGCCCAACCCTTATTAGGCCGCCGCCGGAGGACCCGAGCAAGGCGCCTATCGAGAACACTTTGGAGGTCACAGAACTGGCTGTGATCGGACCTGTAAGCCTGGATTCATATGGCATCTCATCTTACACATCCTATCCATCCAATGCATATGTCTCCCACATATACATTCAGCCCTGCATGACACGTATCCATCGTTGCAGTCACTGTAAACTGACACCATACGCAGAATATCTTCACCAATGCGCGCCAACCATGGCATCCCCCCGGTGCCCGCGGCATCTATGGCGGCGCCGTGATCGCCATGTGTCTCGCAGCCGGCCAGAAGACCGTCCCATCTGACTTCCTCGTCCATTCCATGCACTGCTACTTCCTCCTTGCCGGCTCCGCCGAACTTCCCATCCTCTTCCACGTCGAACTCGTCCGGGACGGCCGCTCCTTCGCCACGCGGACCGTTCAAGCGCGCCAAAAGGGCCGCTGCATCTTCACCACCACCATCTCCTTCGTCCGGGAGGGTTCCAGCGGGCCGCGGGGCAGCCAAGTCTCGCACGCCTCCTCCATGCCCATCGACGAGAAGACGGGCAAGCCGTGTCAACCGCCTCCGGACGACTACGACGGCGAGCCGGAGCTCGTCCGCTCCGGCCCCAACCCTTTCCAGAGCGCGCGGATCGAGGTCACCAACGCCGACAGCTCGTGCCCGCAGGACAAGAAGACGCGGCAGTGGTACCGGGCAAAGGGCAAGATCAGCGCCGAGGGAGGGCAGCAGACGCACCTGACCGCGCTGGCGTACGTGAGCGACTCGTACTTCATCGGCACCATCGGGCGCATCCACAAGCTGTGGCGGTTCCCCTTTCACCCGGAGGACTTTGGCAAGCTGCCTGATGACTTGCAGGAGCGGGTGCGCGCGCTGCACGAGTGGGAGGGTTTGGGACACCCCGAGGATATGGTGGGCCGGCCGGAGATCGGGATGATGGTCAGTCTGGATCACTCGATTTATTTCCATGAGCCGGCCAAGGTCAGGGCGGACGAGTGGATGTTGAGCGAGATGGAGAGTCCGTGGGCGGGTGATGGGAGGGGTGTGGTGACGCAGAGGATCTATAGTAAGGATGGCATGTTATTGGCTACGTGTGTGCAGGAAGGGTTGGTCAGGTTGGAGAAGAATCCTGGGAAGACGGATTCCAAGCTCTAGGCGTGCGGTGCGGTCTGTGTGGATTGAGATATTAGAAAGAACAATGTAGAAGGATTCAGTTTTTCATGATCTTGTGGATAGAGTACAGACTATTTGGAGAACATAACACAGCGCTGCTGTACTGCGTGCCTACCTGGCAGGTGATATCATACAACCCCAATTCTGACCATAACCGCCAAGGCATCATTCGCAAGCCCAGGGCAAATATATACCGGCTGCGTACGGTGCCAGGTGCCTGCTGCCATCGTTCCTGCCGCCGCTGCCGCCCGGCCGGCACACCCCTCCCTATGATAGACATCGGATGACATGACACCCGCCTCCCGCGTACCTTCCCAGACTAGCCCAGGCACCAGCGGGTACATAAGGTCTGTTACCTACCCCTCCAATACAGCGGGACCTTGTGGTCTTGTGGCTCAGTGGTTCTCGTTGATGAAAAAGGCGGGGCAGTTTTCGTATTGTTGCAGCTGGGGCGTTGTTGTTCGTTCAACAAGCTTACCTGGGCGACTTAGCTTTTTGCTTTTTTTGTTCGATGGGGGGATTATTGAGGATATTCGAAATAAGGGTTTTGGGTTTTTCTTTTCAGCTTTGGACTTTTTGGTTTTGGGGGGGGATGGGTTTATTTTGTTGTGTGCAAAGCGAGGAGGGAGTTGGGTGGGATTTAGAGAGTTGACGACGTAGTAGCCAGTTGCGTATTTCCATGAACTGGGGTTTGCTTGTGACATTTTCGCTGTCTGTTACATCAATGTCACTTACGTTCATCACCATGATATATCTCACTTACTATTTGCTGTTTTCCTCCTCAACCTAATCAACAACACCCGACCCAAAGTGACATCTTCATAACATGGCTATCACGCACAACATGAAAGCATCAATAAGGTGAACAAAGGAAAGTAATGTATTTTGGCTGAAGTGGATCTATCAGATACCGAACTGTCCTTCTTGGTGTAGCCTGTATTTGTTCAGACAGATATCCATCCGTCCTTAATCCCACGCACCATCGTAAAGGTTCAGGCTCGTTATTTCTCTCCGCTCCGGCTGAGGAGCTCGACAACAAGAAAGACTTTCAGCAAGGGAACCCTCAACAGCAATTTCCAGAAGCCCTTCTCCTCATCAGACAAGAGTCCCTTTCCCAAGCTGCTTCAACGGGCTGCCCCACTCTCGGCGTTATGAGGGGCTGATGTAGTCGTCTCAAACTCTCTTCAATCTTCTCAAAGGGTACTCAATCCGTCAACCTCCTCGCTTCAGGTCGCCGCTACCTCTTTTGGGGGGTTGACAACCCATCCTTCCAGCGGACTCGCATCGCCTCAGGCCCTTCCTGTATTGCAACAGGCGCACTTCCGGCGGAGAATCAACGCCTCCTCAGATAGTTGTCTATGAAAGAGGCATGGAAATCTTTGCTGGTCTCTTGGGGAGAGTGGCAAAGACCGCAGCCCTTCCAGCAGGGAGACAGAGAGTGGTTGAAGGAGGAAACTGGCCGACTCCGCGGAACTAGCACAAAGCAGAAGAAACTACCAACTGCCTCCTCAGCCGAACTCTTCTTATAAGAGCTCAAGGCCTTCCAGCAGGAGTCTTCCGGGCTAGTTCGACGCGAAGCCTCCCTTCCCGCTCGACGCAGGAAATCGTCTCGAATAGTCTTCCAGTCCCAGCTTCCTTGGGACCGAAACCGGTTTTCCCGTGATCGCGTGGCACACGGAAAAAGAAAAGAGTGAAACAAAATCCGTGCGGAACAGGGTATGTAGATCGCTCGACGCCCGGGTGGTTACATCCCGACCCAAAATCAGAACTCCGGCCCCCGGCTTCCTCAGAGGCCGGAAGCAATGAGATCAGGAAAAAAAATAAATCGGGGAACACCGACCCTAGCGGAACGATTGTCGCTTTCGACGCTTTGGGTTTGAATCGTCGCTTACTGACAACCGCAAACCCTAGGCGGAGCGACGGGGCGCTCGACGCTTTCGGGCCTGCAAACGGATTTGCCGCTTACTGGTCCTCTGTTCGCAACCCCTGGGCGGAACGCGGGTTGGTTTTTGAAACCGGGTGTTTCGACTCGGTGCTCAACGCCAGCTGGCGCATTGCGGAAATGTACCGGTTGGCGGAACTGAGGAAACATAATGTGGTCGTCCTGGGCGCATCGAGTTTTGAGGTTGATGATGGAAAAGTCGGGAGACATGATGACTTTTTGGTCGATGTGCTTTGGTGGAAGGCGGACGGCGATACCCCCGAAGGGAAATCAGTCGGGGGTATGAGGAAAGAAAAGAAAAAGAGGAAAGAGAGAAAGTGGTCAAGTTGCGGTGGATATTTGGGTGCTTTAAATATTTACGTGTCCGGGCAGGTGTGGATACCTGACCCGGATCTCCGCCACCGCTCCCGGACTTGCATGATTGTGCCACCGGGACCAGCTTGTCAGCTCGTCAGCTCGACTACTTTTCCCACTCATTATCATTGTTTCAACTCTCACTTGTCTTGTTCCGTTCCTCCCGAATCATCCCATATCCGTGCTTCAATTCATCACAGACCGCCGAATGAGCTGATGTCTGAAACATGTCCATACCTCCCATCCAGCCGGAAGTAAACCGTCTCGAGAACAACTCACAATCACCACCTACCTGTAACTAAAACACAAAACACCAAAATTAAACGATAACAAGATGTCGGAAACACCAAACAACCCCGTCCTAGTCCAGTGGATCCTCGACACCCGGTCCTGGTTCCCCTCAGCCGCTAAGACCCGCGAGCTCGAAGTCCATGTAAACAAACCCCTGAACCGAACATGATTATCCCCGCGCGCGCCGCCCTTCCCCCGTTCGAACCAATTTCGAAACCGCACCCACACTTCAAAACATGAAATCAACTCACTAACTCTCCCAATCCCAGGCATCCCGCCCCCTCTCCCTCCTCACCCCCACCGAGCGCGCCTCCGTGCTCAAATACTTCCACGTCCGCGACGCGAAAATGGCTCTAGCCTCCGCCTTGCTCAAGCGGTACGCCATCGCGCGGCTCGCCTCCGTGCCCTGGTCATCCACCACGCCCGGGTTCACACGCGACGAGCGCACCACCAAGCCCATCTGGCGCGATCCCGTCACCGGCGCACAACCGGTATCTTTCAACGTGTCGCACCAGGCCGGGATAGTCGCGCTCGTGGCTGTGGCGGACTACCCCTGCCCGGGGCGGGCGGAGGGGGTTCAGGTTGGTGTGGATGTTGTCTGTACATCAGAAAGGAGAGATCGTGATCAGGAGCTCATCCGCAAAGAAGGGTGGGGCAGTTTTGTGGATATGCATGCTGATGTTTTTGCGGTGGGAGAGACGAGTTATTTGAAGTATCAGGTGTTGAGCGCTGTGCCGGGGTTGGTGCCGAGGGATAATGATAAAGGGGGACCGCCGACGCCGGAGCAGGTGGCGGACGGGAAGCTGAGGGCTTTTTATGCGCTTTGGGCGCTCAGGGAGGCGTATGTGAAACTGACGGGCGAGGCGTTGCTGGCTGAGTGGTTAGGGGAGCTGGAGTTTAAGTATTTCAGGCCCAGTAGGCCGACGCCGGCTTGGGAGGTGCCGGCTGTTGAGACGGCGGAGGGGGGGGAGGAGGGGGAGGATGCACAGGTGCTTAGGAAGTTTGAGATACGGTTTAGGGGGAAGAAGGTGGAGGATGGGAATATGTGTTTGCGATCAATGGGACCGGATTATATGGTTGCTACGGCTGTCAGGACGCCGGAGTACCCGAGTGTTGGATTGAGTTGGAGGCTGGGGCCGTATGAGATATTGGCGCTGGATGACTTGTTGAGCTTTGCAGAGTCGACTTTGTGAAGGAGCTGTCGGTTTGGCAAGCAGAGATGATTTCAGATATGAAGTGCAATACATCAGTTCCCCATAGCCGTCACGAAAGAATACCGTGTAATTCGATAGAAAAGGGACATGATTGATACTCGTGCCGCACTATCAACTTAAACGGAACTCCCTGGCAAGGTACCTTCCATGGTAAATGAGATCTGCCGGTAAAGAGGCTTCAACGAAGTTTCTCATGTCTCCTGGTAGACCCTCTCCTTCACACCTAACAACAAGAAGCCTTTGCAAGTCAAACCTACACATTCTCTGTCCCGGTGATCAGACTGCTGTCTGTATTGACTCTCTTCCCGCGAAATGTCCTTTGAATGTCCTCAGGCCATCCTTCGCTTTTTGAAGTAGCCGATACGCCTAGTAGCGTGCTAGCCACCACTCCGAGACAGCTCTCCGCTCGTTGTTAGGTAGAAACTCCTCAAACATCCCCCGGCGCCCTTGCCAGTTTGTGTTTGGATCGTTTTCCATAGCTTGCAACGTCTTCTTCCTCCAATGAAAGTAAGTGAGGCCAAGAGCATCCGATATGATTCCAATATTGAAGACTGTTGTAAGTGTGGCCAGAGAGACGACACATGTTGCGATTATAAATGCTTTTCGAGTGTCGACTTGGTCAATGTTTAGGACAGCCCAGAGAGCCTGCAAATGTCATTGGTATAAACTCAGCGAACAGCGTGTGTAAGAGGACTTACAGCGCAGAATCCAAGGGGCAAATAGAATATGCTCACGTAGGTGAGAAGCTGAACGTTCTGGCCCAGCCCAGTAGCGGATCTACTTTCCATAAGGGCATTAGCATTGAATAGCTATATCGAGGACCGTGTTAGCAGCCAGAGACTTTTAGAGAAGCTTATGAGCCTTACCCCGTCCCGCAATGCCTGTACGCTCTCCGATATTGCATCGAATCTTTTCTTGACATTTTCGATATCTTGCTTGATCTCGTTGCTTTCCTTGTCGTACTTTGTGATGCTTTTGGCAATACTTCTTTCCACTTTCGTAACCTCGGCTGGATCTTTGGAGTCCAGCTTTTCTCGCAGGAGCTGGACCCGAGCTTGTTGGTAAAGGTTCCCCTGGGTGATGTTGTCTTCGATGCAAGACTGGACCTCAATGATGAATCCAAGAATCCAGAAAAAGAGTCTTGACCGGCTGAATGTTTCGTCGTCAAACAGAAGATTGCAGTTCCTTTGCGTTCATGAAATCCTGGACAAGTAGGCCACTGATATATTGCTCCAACTCACGCCATCGAGTTTCTACTGTTCTGAGGGCCTTGATTGTTGTGTAAATCTCAACAACCGTTCCGCTGTAGCTATGTACCACATCCAATGGCCATACATCTCGATGGGGGGGAGATCCACTGGTCCGTGTCGTTCAAGAATGATGTGGAGGCGAACGATATTGTTGCCCAACCTTCTGGTTCCTTGCTATCCGGGTTGGATGGGATGTCTGGCTCAATGCGTGAAGGCTATACACCAAGTCAGTTGCTTGTCTCACCCACTCCATGACATGTGGGCAATGATCATACCATGATTTCTGGTATCTTTGCGACGGTGAAAACCTAAAGGACATGTAGTTGTTAGCGAAGAGATCAAGTAATGAAAAACATAACAGGAGTCTACGTTATGAAGTAATAGAAAAAAAAATCAAGAAGCATAAAGGGGTAAGGACCCACAGTGAAGGCGCTTTGTCTGAAAGCTTGGGGCCTTGAACTTTGTATCCCACCATTCTCTGTCTCTGTTCGAGGCATCTCGTAAAGATGCCCAACCTTGATGCTGTTTTTCTCGCACGTCTTGACCAGCAACTCCGTGGCTTCAATGTTTTTCTTCTCTCTGTCATCAGCTCCTATATTATCAGCATTCATTTCATGCATAACTTCAACAGTTGATATCATCTCGTAGAAGGTGATGTGAAATGCGGTTGGAGGATTTGAGTACGGATTTGTTGCGCTCGTGCCACCCCTCCGCTCACATGAGAGATGTACATCAATGGCATCGGCAACTGGACATCCGTAACATTCTTGACGACGAAATGCAAGCAGGAAGTAGGGATCCCGTGACTTTATCAAAGCCAGGGCAAGACCTCGTATCTGTCTGCACAAGTTTTAGTCCAATAGTGGTCAGTGTCTGCCTGTTACTCGTAGAGTCTTGTTCACTTACATGAGTCGGTTCCAACCAGCAGTTCTCTTCGTTGGCGGACATTTGGGCATCATCCTTGTTCCGCTCTCCAAAGCGATGCGAGCTTCGATGGCTTGTGGATTGAAATTCCACCCTCCGTCCAACATGGTGTTAACGTATAAATGCTTCTTTGAGAGCCGGTAATTAACACGGTCATGCGAACCAGGACCAAAGTCTGCAAAATCAAGTACACTAAACTCTCCAAGCTCTTGTAGGGCCTGTTCCATGTCGTCCAACAAAGATTTTGTATCGGTGCCGGCGAGTCGGTTAAGGTTGGGTATTGAGTTGTGCCAGACGTCTCTTTGCGAGAACCACTTCCCATTGAAGGAGAGATCAATCCTGCCGTCCCGGGGAATGAGCTCAAGGATGCTTTTGTGGCTGCCATCTTGTAGAACAACCCATCTATCCGATGGTGTGTGGTAGATAAGCACCATCGTCTCCTCAAGCGCATGTTGATATTCGAAAATGGGCCAAGGTGCATCGAGGTCGTAATACCATCCAGGTAGCCACTCCGCACAAGAGTTGTAGTTTGGAACTTCGGCCTGAAGGTGCAAAACGCTGTCAGTGTACATCGAGGTGGCTAACAGCTATACATAAAATAAATATGGATAGAACTAACCGCCTACAGCAACAGTCAGGCTAGAGTTGTGGTCACGAACTGCTGGTTTGGCTATCCTGAATTGTTCGCTAACATAGGGGCCAGGTTCAGATCACGTACTATCTCAATATTTCAGTTTTGTTAACATGTTTGGAGCGGCTTCTCAAAAAGTGGCATGGGAAGACGTACCTTGCGCCTGGTTTCAATAAACTGCTGCTCACCAGGGCCGGCTTCCCTACCGCGAATACGTTCCTAAATTTTGTGTAAGAGATCAAATCATAATGGATGCATTCTTCTTCACCAGTTCATGGGGGACACACATACCCAAGTCCTCATCTGAGCGTAGTGGTTGATCAGACTGAAGTTATCTACTGGAAAGCAGTGTCCCAATACAAAGCGGTGGATGAAATCAGGGGAGTGAGGTACAAAGGGGCAGCCGACATAGAAGTTAAGCTGTAAGCTGCTTTATGGTACCCGTTGTAGATATTTGATGGGCAAGGGAAGGTTGGAGTGATAGGTAATGAGAATGAATGCACAATGAGCCCTGACCAAAACCATTCACAAAGTCTATGGAGCATGAGCTAACTTATGTGAATCCGGTCCCATACCACTGTCAACTCTTGACCCAGCGATGATATTTTGTGTTCTGAGGAAAATATTGAGACAATGGGAAATGAATGTTTCGTAAGGATATGTGAACAAGTTTGATGACGAAGAAGTTGGCGAAGTAAACTGGCAAGAATTAGTGCCTCAAACAGTGATGGGTTGTTGAGAGGACTGGCTTCATATGCGAAGTTGGATCATGCAAGTAAACTGCTTGCCTTCGGACGAACTCTCCTCAACGCATCTTGTGTTCCCAAAGATGATTGACGGATAAACGAGGATACTTCTCGAGACGATTGGTGGATGTACTGCCGACAGTACTTCGGGTATGAGTGGCGTTTGCCCTCTGAACTTCTGAAAGCGAAGCCTTCTCGAACTAGTGGTATCAACAACTGAGTTGGGAACCGAGTAGCATGACAGCCCCTCATATCCGAATGCTTGACGAAGTGTCACCGCTCACGCCTTGCGGAAGATTTCTCCAATGATACCTTTCCTAAGCGAGGAGATGTTGCGGAGATGCTCCAGCCGTATAACAAGAAGTGACGTGATGGTTGCCACTTGAGGGCTGAGGCTCACTCGTAAGGTGTTCTCACCAAAGCCGCACACACATCCTCATGAAGATTCCATCCACTGCTCCAGAAGCTCATGGCTGCTTATTTTGCGCAAGCCTCGCTGCAAAACTGCCTTTTGAAAGCCCAGAATGAGCCACATCGTCGTCGGCCAGGTCAGCTAGACTCATCTTTCCTCTGCGTGAGGCTTATCTAGACCCAAGCCACGCGAGGTAAACCGCGAGGCTACCAATCTCATCGAGGAAAAAAAGCCAAAGGCGGGACGAATCGAATGATGGCATACTCAAAGTCATTTGAGCAATCCAGAAAGAAGGGACGGGGTGATGATCTAGACTTTCAGTACCACCATAGATAATGGGACTTCGATAAAGGAAGAAAGAGCTAAGATACTTAGCTTGGTAAATTCTCGTGAAAGCAGCTTGGGAAGGTACCTCTAGCAGCAAAGGGAAGAAATGATTGATGGCCTGCATCTTGCACGATCAGCCACAGCTGCCACCCGAAGTCGTCGATCGGTTGTATGCAAATTACTACATCGCCAGCCTGTTCCAGAAAGAGCGAATAGTAGTAAAGAAAACATACCTCTACAGTTATTCAGCTAACCATGAGAGATCGTCTTCAATTCCAACAGCTTGATTTGGCAGAAGGAGCGTCCCCTCCGGCGTGAACCAAACAGGTAGGTACGATATCTATACCCGCATGCAGCATAGGGAAGGAACTGCCCTCCATGCTGAACCCAAATGAATGCCCCTATCATGAAAAATATTCACCAGTTGCCTTGTACCACCTTACGTGAGTAGTCGTTCCTTCTCTTCAGAAAATTGAAAGTTTGACAAAGATGGTTGAGAAAAACATAGCCGATCAAGTGTAATAGGACTGGACGTCCGGCAGCAGGAGAGCACCCGCCTGTCGTTTCTGCCTGCTTCGCACATCGAAGCTTCCATGACCGCAACTGCCGATGGTAAATGGTTGAATGCTAAGCCCCGGACAAAAGTCTCCGGGTTGATAAATCGGGAAACAACTGAGGTTCAAGTTGAGGAAAGAGCGTGAGGACAACACGTGGTTCGCTTTGTTAGTACGGCTCCCACGATGAGCATGTTGCAACGTGCTTAAACCTGTAGTCACTGACAGAGTGACATTCAGTAGACGAGCCACGAGACTGCAACTTCCAAAATCTTCAACCTGACCTCGACGCAGCTGAAGAGCGTTCTTTCCTTTTTTACTCCCTCCTGCAGAACGAAACTTCTTGCTCGCTTCATTGACTGATTTGATGACGACCTCGAGCGACGAGCGGGTTAGATATGATTTTTTTTTTTTTTTTTTTTTTTTTCGATAACGAATGCTCCTTCCTTCTGACCTGTAGGTCGTGTTCGACCTATCATCCATCTGCACCATCCTTAGAGCCGACTGACTTCCTTGCATGTCATGGTTTTGTTGTTTCAATTCTTCGTTTTTGTGCTTACATCGCATATCGATCAGCAAAATTCCAAGTCAATCATCAAAAGATTTGTAAATACAAGAGTAAACACCACGCTCTATCAGTAGCGGAAAGAATATGCTCCGCTTTGGTATTCCCATAGATGATTCTTCGCCAACTGCCATTTGGCTGAGAGTTCACATCGTCCTTACAAAATGAACAACGAGAGTTTTCAGAAAGAATCATCTCTTTCGCCTCCTCCTCTTCCACCACCTCCTCCTCTCCAATTTCCTCTCTCCAAACTCCTCGGCTTCCACCACCAACCACCGTGACCCAACCCCCTGCAGGACTCTGGCCCGACAAACTCAGCCCAGCTACATATGATGGTTAGCGTACGCAGGCTGGCAAGGAAACGGCGAAGGGAAATATGGATAGTAGCCGTCCAAATGGTACGTGGTCATCACATTCGGCAACATACCAAATATAGTAGCAGCTGACGGATCCTAAGCGCCAGTCTGGACTTGTGAGGCTACTTGTTGCTCGGAATGATGATGATGTCCACCTGAACCCCCATTTGGAGGAGCATACCGGCCACGGAATCCTCCTCCTCCGCCTCTGCCCCGTCCACCCCCCCGATGACCTCCACCACCCCCACTTCCAATGTTATAGTACCCTTGAGACGAAGAATATCCGCCTCCTCTACCGCCACGACCTCCACGTCCACCGCCGCCTCGGAAGTAATTATTTCCGCCGCGGTGGGAGTAATGGCTGTGGTGGTGGTTGTGGTGGTGTGAGTGCGAGCGCCCGCCATGGTTGCTTGATGACTGTGACCTGCTGCTACCCTGAGAAGTCTGTTGCGCCTGGCCAGACCCTGCGGCGGCGCCATTAGACTCGGATTGTCCGTTGCTGCCACCGGAGCCGTCGGGACTGCCGCCAGAGCCAGAATGGCCATCGCTACTACCCGGGCTTTCAGCGCTACCCTGAGCATCTCGGTTCTTGGGGCCTCTTTTTCTGAAGAAGGGCCGTTTCTTGACCTTGGATGGCTTGTGGTCAAGGTTAAACTTTATAGGCTTAACCGGATCCGTAACCATGATGTTGTCCTCCAGGCCTGCCGTCTTCAGATCCTCTTTTGAGGCTGTCCAAGCCTGGAAAACATTCTCAAGATTCTCAAAGTCTGCGACTTCGGGAACCCACGCCCGAACGTAGACACCCTCCTTATCGTAGTCAAACGCTTGCTTCACAGGGTTGAAAATCCGAGCCGCACCGCGAGGGTCGTTGCCCACACCGGCCACATATTGCCAGTTGGCCCAGTTCGAGGATACGTCGTAGTCCACGAGCAACATCTCGTACCACTCTGCGCCATATCTCCAGTCGATCTCCATGTGTTTGGCCAGGAAGCTGGCGACGTTTTGCCGCGCCCGGTTGGATGTGTAACCGGTGTGCAGAAGCTCTCGTTGCGACGCATCGATAAGTCCCATGCCTGTTGTTCCGGCGTTGAACCTCGCAAGGATCTCCGAAACCTTCTCGGGAGAAGGTTCCTGTCCAGGCAACGCTATGCTGGTGTTGGCAGTTTTCCACCCGTGCTTCTTATCCTCACTCTCGTAATCAGTATGCTTGCCATTGAAGCCCTCTATGCGGAAGAGTTTGTCACCATACTTCTGGTGACATAACCTCATGTAATCGCGCCACAACAGCTCTATTCTGACGGTTTCCGTGCCTTGATTATCCCCTTCTCCGAAACCATCGGCCCCTTGGTACTTGGTGTCCGTTGCATCTTCATAGGCCACCAAAGCGTGGTGGATCTGGCGAGCGGTGACGCATCCCTGTGCAAGGTACGCAGACAGCTTGGTACTGAACTCTGATCCAAGGAGGCCATTCCTGGTGTCCTTGTAGCTTTTCATGCCTCCGCTCATGACGAAATGGTCGATTCGCTTATGAGCCGATGTCTCTCCGCCTCTGAATGGGTGGGATGATTCTGCCTTTTCCGGAAAGTCTGGAAGATTCTTCAGGAAGTTCTTGACCGGTCCGACGACGGCATCCACCAATTCTTCGCAGGTGTCTGGGATGATGAACGGTGGTTGCTGACTTGGAATCATGTCTGTGTCGGGATATGCAGGCAAGGCCCCTTTTTCAAGCACCGGCAGTGTCTTCTTTGCCTTCTCGCGCAAGGGCTCTATTTGTTTTCGGTATGTAGTGAAGACATCGGGGAGATCGTTAATGTCTGTAATACCTGTATCTCGACTGTAACCCAAGGATTGGTCAGTTTTTACTTTTCGTTAAAATCCACCGTTGGGGAAGGGGAAGAACTTGCTCGTAGATAAAGTATTTCTCGTCATCCCATAGCTTGAAGTCTATGCCACCGTTTGCACAAAAAGATGCCACAGCCTTCTCGTCACTCTTCTCCTCTGAGCCTTCGTGGCTTGTCATCCATACTGCTCCAACTTGGCATTCCTTCTCTTTGAGCCCTTCGACCAGAGACTTGACGACATCCTTGTATGCTCCGACACGGACGAGGAGGTCACTGCCATTTGATTGAAGGCTTGTCTTTAGATCCCAAACGGACTCTGCCAGGAACTTGGCACGGTATGGTCCACATCTTGCATACCCTCCAACGGCGCTTTTGGGGGCAGGATGTGGGTTTTCACTCCCCTCTGGAACAAAGCCGGAGAGGTCAATCTGCTGTGCAGGAAAGACGTACACGGGAAGGAGGTGTGAAAAACCGTGAGAGGACTCCGGATTGGCGAGGTGGTGGAATATGGGGTTGTCTGACAAGCGAAGCTCCCTACGCAACACATAGATGACAACCTTTGACTGCGTCATGCTGGGCAACAGGTAAGGATAGGTCCCTAGAGATATAAGGGTCTTGTCTTGGCGTATATGTCAAGTCAAGGAATGTTGAAACGTTAACCCCACCCAGCTGGATGGCGTAAGCTATGTGATATCGGACGAGGCTAGACGAAGCTCAAGTGGATTTGTCGTTATGTCGACTTGACTTTGGGGTCGTCTGGTCAACCCGGCCGTGGTATGATGCGCCTTGACGTATGGGTATGGGGACTTGCAACCTCTTGGGATGAAGACCGAATGGGTGTAAGTGTATAGAGGATGCCGATAATGATGAGGCACGCGACGATGGACCCGCAACCGTCTGACGAGGAGGAGGGTATAGTCGACTCAAATATGCCTTCAAACAGCCGTGATGGAGCTAGAAATTCTATGCAGGCGTGTGGAATATTGTGATGGGAAAGGAGCTGAGCAAGTACCCTAGTAGGCCAGGGAGACTAGTAGAGGAGGAGGAGGAGGAGGAGGAGGAGGAGCACGAGAAGGAAATGTGACGACCGAGGACTAGTCCCGGGGAAGGATATGCAACATCCAGACGATGGGGTACATACTGCGATGATGTATCTGTGTCTGTAGAGGTAAGGTATGTGTCTGCCCAGTCCCTGCGAGGAAGGACCCTGGCAGTAGTTGGCACGAGAACATGATGAGCATTTGGACAAGGAGCGAACCGTGATATGGATGACATGGCTGATTTCTCGCCGGTAGCCGATGCCCCTTTCCGAGCCATACTACGCCATAAGCAGAGAGGACCTCGAATAGCTAGACCGAATTAGAAGAAGGCCCCCTGTAGGAGTCTCCTCCGATGGACGTGAGGAACTGGCGATGTGTGGGGCCCGAGAGCACAGCGGGATCGTGACCGAGATGCATGGAGGCATGGCATCCAAGGCCATCGGTTTCCATTCCCCTGGGGATTTCCATTTCGAGGACCGCGGTTGGTCGAACCAGTCAGAATGCAGTGTCCCTGTTCATTCCATTTCCAGCGTTGTGGTTGAGTTGTGTGTCCGTGTGGTGTGGACATGTCAACGGCTGCAGAAGCAAAAGGTGTCGCCATTCCATTGTCATCCTGTCTGTCATTTCACCGTTAGCGTGCTTGTACCGGACCGGTTGCCGCATAACCGTGACGCATCTGGATCCATCCAATGTTGTTTGCTACCTAGCTCGCAGTCTTCGGGAGGATTTGCCTCTTGCGGATCAGCTAGCACGGCTCATCAACGACACGAGAACATGTGCGAAGGAGCGAGAAGAATCGAGGGAGAAAGAAGCTCGAACTGGGCTGCTGAGGCTCTGATGAGACGAGGAATTACATCTTGTCCGTTTTAGGAAAGGACAAATAGAAATGGCATGACCTGCTCTGTGTGGTTGCGCCTGCGTGAACTGGAGGGAGCTAGGGCGGGCAGGGAGCGGCGCGATCTCAACGACATGTCTTGGCACACGGTGATCGGCTGGGCGCACTGTACATCCAGATGGGGAAATTCGACTGTGGGGCTGGTGGGTCGCCAAGAATGGCAGGCCGGTCCCGAGTGCCGGGATTGTGGACGTTGAGGCTTGTCCCGGCAGAAGCTGCACTGGCCTGACAAAGGAGCTGCCAAAATCCAGGCCAAGTCCTCGACATCCTCAGTCCACTTTGCATCCCGAAGGAGTTTAGGACAGCAACACAACGACTGACATCTCCAGACTTTCAGCTTCCTTCTCCCAAAACTCAGCTCTGAACGCGCGGCAATTTTTTTGTAATTTTTTTTTTTTTTTTTTTTTTTTTTTTTTTTGCCTCCATTCCCAACGAGATCCCGAGGTATCATATGTCTGACAAGGGGTATCTCGAGTCCTCAACTGGGTCGAGTACTCGAACCTGCGGTAGGTTGGCTCAAGTTGGATAGAGATGAAGAGTATGGAGGCACCGAGCAAGGGACATGCCACCAACTGATATTAGATGTTTTTCATCACAACAACAAAAGAAAAACAAGCAATGTCGGTGAGGGTTTGCTCCACACCGAAAGATCTCGCCAACAATAGCGACCGAAGGAAAGATGGCTTTTTGGAAATTGCCATACAGACTCTTCGGCATGTCTCGTTCTCGCCGGCCTTCTGTTGGGGTTGATATTGTGACTCGCGACCCTGCAACGCCCAAAACGTGCTGCGGGTGTAACACCCACTACGCGCTTCGTTGGGACCATCCTAGAAGGAGGCCTTTCGGTAATTGCATTTCCTTCCTTTTCTTCCAATTAACTGCCGCGGATGCTGCTCCGTTTCTAGTGCTACCTCCTCCGATTGGCGATGCCTGACCTTTAGGGCCTATCTCCACTAGGCTATCGATTTTCCTCGCGGCCTCTAAAGCCTCACATTGCTCGGAAGAGAGACATTCCGGGGAAACACCGCCGATCGACGGGTCCGGGAAGCTTCCGTTATATCTCCCGCCGGCTGTTTGACCCTGTGGCAGTGGCGGTGACGGTGACGGTGCCCGTCTAAAGATATCAGTCTACCCAAGGAGGGCTATGTTTGTTCCTCGGTAGACTTGGCTCCTTTCCAGGTGAGCACGGGTCTGGCTATTGTTCGGGGATGACTACTAGTACCCTGACCCCCGAGCTTTTATACGGTCCTTCTAGGCTTCCAAGGCCCTCATCAATGCTTGTGCTTCTCAACTGGACGGGAATTGGTCGCCCCAAGCGGAATTACACTGGCGATCCTGAATGGTACCTTATATCTCGGCTCTCTACACTAGTGAGAGATCCTTTCTGCAGTTTCCGAGTACCGACATCACGTTTCAGAGTCAGACACACGAATCCAGGAACGAGGGCGTCCATGGGGCCATCCCATCACGTACAGGCACAGTACGTGTTCTTGCAGACAGTGAACGACGGAGTGTTACGACATCCTACACTAGCCAATCGCATTACGTTGGCAGTACGCTACAATACACTGCCATGTACATATTTACGTGGCACTGTGGCTCAAGTGGTTGTCGAAACCACAGCGAAGCTTTCAGAGGCTTCTTTTAATGTGACCCCCATCCGCTTGCATTCCGGACAGGACCTCTTCTTGTCTTCAAGCAGTGTACCTATAGGATGCAAAGGACCATCATCCGGGGCCCACTATTGAATCCCTTCAGTGACCGATTCGGCCGGTAGTTATCAGTCTGAAAGACCTTGACCATGGTGCTTCCTTCCGATTCGCCCATTAATCTCGGAATCAGGTCCATGCTCTCGACGTGGGCAAGTTGGCAAATTGAGACACTTATCCCAGCCGGTTTCTTCCAGTGGCCGGATCGGCCAGTACTGTACGCTAATATCTCCCATTTTGAGATGCGATCCAAATAAGGAAATTCAGGGTCTTCAAGGCCCCAGGTTCAGTTTTGATTGACGTCAATCCTGAGTCTCAACATCGAATGGAGCCAGGAGCCATGTTTCGTATATCATGTTTCGTACCACCGCAACGCGTGCCAGCGGAAAAAAGGGTTGCTCGAATCACTTTGATACCAAGAAGGACCGTTGGAATGGCTTACGCTTCAAATCCATCACTTAAATTCGTCCCGTGAACGGCAACTTGAGCTTGAAGTCTCGGTATCGGGAGTCCACTTATGGATCAAAAACGTTATTTAGAAGATGAGTACGCCCCTAAAGGAAAACCCCAGCCTATTCTATGGGCAGGGCTGGCATGCAAGATAGGCGACCAGCATCTTCAGTTGTACGACCGTTACAAGCGCATACGGAGTACAACGTACACGGCCGAACAAAGTTTGCGAACAAAATCACTGCAGGATGGCCAGCTAAACCTGCTGCCTATTGGCATTCTCATATTCCGTATATGTCAACAGACCAACATCAGCACGCACTGAGCTTCATCCCACTCTTCGATACTTCAAACGTCATTTGCTGATCTGGTGGCTGCAGTGAGGTATGGCGTTCCGATGATATCTGACGTCTGCCTCTGTGATGTATGCTAACGTTCTTCTTTCCGAGGATCGTAACATACATCCAATCGCTTTGCCCTTTCCTACCACAAGGAACAACGGCCCGAGACTATGACTTCACATACCACTTGAAAATGAGTCGAAATGTCGGTCTGATTGATTCGGATTCTATAGACGAAGTCTTCAACGCCAGGCTGAGAGGATTTCTGCCCTCCTCATCGTATAAAATCTCCGAAGGAGCACAAACGCATTGGTTTTGAAGTACACACCGAAAACCCAGTTAACCTACAGCAACAGAAAGAAGGAAATGTCTCAGGAGAAGACGATTTGGTGTGGAATTTCCAATAACACGTATCCTGTCGTGTACACTTATCCCCTGATGTTGTTTCTCCGAGACAAACTGCCGCCATGGCTGCAGACTCTTTGCCTTCCATTGGTCTTACTGCAGTTGAAGAAGAGACAATCTAGACAACGTGCATTCTTGCTCACGTTTTTCATTACGAAAAGCACGTTCTCAGCCCATCAACGGTCCTCATAGTCGCCACAGGGCTCTCTGATCCACGTTCCTTACCAAGCATATACTCATCGATCACAAAATGCAGGGTCCTAATCAACCCCCGCAACCAATTCCCCATGTCACAAACCAGACTCGTTGATTCAGACCCTTCTTTTCGTTCCCCGACCTCCTTATTTGAGTATGACTGCCCTCATCAGCACGTGCGCCAACCCGAGGGGCCTCTCGGAGCCCTTCACAGCCATCCAGCACGTCAAGGGGTCCCATTGTTACCAAAATGGAAATGCTAATGCAGCTATATACGTTGCAGGCATATTACCACAAACAACCCCCACGCGAAAGCCCTCTCGCTTGACGAGGATCAGCCTCATCACAGCGACGAAGAGCTTTCCAAGGTCAGTTAAACGACAACTGACCCACGACAGCGCCAAGTCACATATCTAACATAGTACACTTCTACATGATGGCCTGCGTAGACTGCATTAGAGAAACGCCGCCGGAGCATTCCCCGGCTCGTCAGCGGAGACCCTCCGCCAAACATTACGCCGTGCCTACATACTGTGCAATTTATCATACTGTCCGTGACGCCGTGAGATTATAAGTGATTGGGTAATGCTACGGAGGGGTTTGTCAGTGCCTCATCATCGGCTGAGGGATATGGTATGGGAAAGGGTCCCCTAATTCACATGGGTAAGCAGGGTCGTAGGTAAGGTAAACCGTTCTCTGACCCTCTCTCTCTATTTCAAACTTGCCAAACCCATTTCTCTACCTGCTTGGTCGCTGTCATTGTCTAACCTTCTAGCCAAGGCCGAAAGGAAGACCGGAAGTCTTTCACAAGCTTCCCGGTACAGCTTGATGCCCGAAGCCGAGCCGGAGCCGAGCAAAATCCATTTACATCGCCCGCCCGCCCGCATAGATCTTCGTTAAGATCCCGTAAACAGGCTGGATGGATGCCCACGGTTTGTTACTGGTGAAGGCAACTGGATCGGCGATCCCAAGCTGGGGAATGGAAAGTCGGAATTCAGGCCTCTGCTCTTTTTTGGTGAGTGTGATGAGAGCCTCTATCCGCTATACCCGTCCAGTTGGTAGGATAGGTAAAGTCTTTTGAAAGTGAAGCGAACGAAATGATAGAGTCCATCCTCAGTCTTTGACTCCATCTCCCTACCGCTTTATCGTCCCTCTCTTGTCCCTCCCTCCCTTTCTCCAACAACCTTGGCTTCAGTCAGGGGAAACCCTCAGGGAGCGAACGGGCGAGCAACCGAGCGAGCGAGTCATCACCGTGAAATAACAACACGTTTCCCTTCGTAAAAAGCTTGATACCTTCACCGGCCTCGCCCGAACCCAAGACCCATTCTAATAACGGACGATCGTCCGCGGCCCGTCATTGGCGTTTCCCCCGGTCCCGTTGCCCGCGTTAAATGGACCCCGAATAATTTCACTCTTGAGGGTTTTTCCTCGGTAAATGAACATACGCTAGCGTAGAGACCCTTTGATAATTGCGGGATCATCATGGCCTGATGTTGAGAATTTTTGGGGGGTCCGTTGACTGCCCGAACCCTTCGAGTTGGACATGTCGTAGTCACGGCCAGTTATCCGGGGCTTGTGATGGGTTGGTTTTGAGGGTTTGGGAGGTTGAGGACGGTGGAGTTCATGGAACTTGGACCGAAAACGAAAGTGGAACTGACGGGCTGTTGGAACCTGGAAGTGGAAGTGGAAAAGGGAAAGGTCTTGGCTTCTTGGCTAGACCTGAATCAGAGTTCCCACTCCCTGCAACCCGACGAATCCGTCACGGTGCTGGCCAGTGCCGGTGAGTTTGGAAATTGTCAAGGCGGTCCGGTCCGGTCCTCAACAACTCTTTTCACTGTTCGGCGACCATGAAAGTGGAAATCTGGAAGTGATGAGAACGAATATAAGGCGAACAGTCGAAGTCAAAGTCACTGGCTGATAAATCAACCAGTACACTAGAGTTACCGCTTTTTTTCATTCAAACCGGATTTACCCCACGCTGTTCTGACCAATCATGAGGTCTACCTGCCACGTTGCGGCGTCGCTTGTAGGTCATTTTCTAGATGTAATGGGTAGAATAGTGTGGGGATAAATCCGGTTTGAATATCCGGTTGTGAAAGTCTCTGGGAGACCAGAAAGGGCTGTTTGCGAACTTACTATTGGGTGGTACCATAGCCCAACCCCAGTCTCCCGTAGCTATAAAGTACAGGAGACTCCACTATGAAAGCGGACACGGTGAAGCAGGGCAGGGCGCAGCGAAAAGAGGGTTGAGTGACGAGAGTCTCTCGGAGAGATTTGAGGATGAGGAAGGGTACCTCTGGTAATCAGAAGATACCTGATGTGTACATGGGAGGGATTTATCGAGATGAGCTAGGGCTTGGGTGGTGAAATTGCTCGGATGAGTAATGTCTGGATGTTGGTTGAGTAAGCGGGAGAAGTTATGGAGCAACCAAATCAAGAGAGAGAGATAAGATAGAAGCCAAGGCTGATGATAATTATACTATCTAGTCCGTGGATATGTCCATGATGTTATCAGGCATTTGAATACAACACCTCTCCTTGAAGTCTAGCAGTCTATATGCCCGCTACAATTATGTCTAATGAAGTACAAACGAAACCAAGGCAAGAGCACGCTTCTAGAGAAACTGGAGAAGCAGTACAGCCTGGCAAGACAAATGTTCATCTATGCAATATATTCAACATCTCCAGCTCCCATTTAAAAGCGAGCATTCTCACCCTGATCAGCCAACCCGCTAACCGTCAACCCTCCCTTTCCACTCTTCCCCTTTCCACCCACAAACAAAGCCTCCGCAACAACGGTCGCCTTACCCGTCTTCGCATCATGTATCGACGCATCCAGGAAGATCTTGTAGTGGCTTTTGCCGCGCTCCTCCTCCGGCAGCTCCTCATCGCTCCTTGGTTTGACACGAATGACGTAGAACTTGGTAGCATTCGTAGTCGACACGTAGTTCAGCTTCAAGTTGGCCGTCAGTCCAGACCGGCCACCCCACTTCTTGAACGCCGCGCGGCCGCAGCTCTCGTCGAGGAGAGTCGCCAGACAGCCGCCGTGCACGACACCGGGCCAGCCTGTGGTGGCGGGGCCGAAGAAGATGACGCTGACGCACTCACCCGTGTCCTTGTTGTAGAAGACGCGATGGTAGCCGCCGATGCCCTTGGAGCCGGCCATTGCGCCGGCCGAGATGTGCTGTGCCCGGTGCTCCGGGCTAAGCGTCTCGTACGCGTCCCAGGACTCCCAGGCCGGGTCGGCGCTGAGCTCCTGGACAATCTTTAGGTTTTCCGCTTGCCGGTGGATGATCTTGGTCTCCATGAGGTCAAAGTCAGAGCCTGGGACCGGAGGTGGCGGGGGAGAGACGAGCGCTCTGAAGCCGAGGCCAAAGACGGCGCCGAAGAGGAGGAGAGACCCATAGCCGATAATCTTCCATACGCGACTACGCTTCTTGGGCTGAGGGGCGAGCTCAGCCTGTGGTGGATAGGGAGTCTGTGGATAAAGGGGTTGTGGCTGAGGCGGCTCGATTTGGTGCCAAGACTGCGAAGTCGAAAGGAGCCGGAGTTGGCGTGTTACTGATGAGCAAGTTGCTGGAAGAGTCTTGCATGATGCTATTTGTGAAACCAAGGCTCTGGAACCGATAAGCGAAGCGCGGGGAGTGGCTGTTGAGGTTTGCGCCAGTGCCACGGCCCAAACCTGGCGCTGCTGCTGAGGGTTGTACCGTATCCTGGAAGCCATGTTTTTCTTTCTATGAAAATGTTACCGATCACCTTTCCGCTTCTGTGATGCGGGAGACGGGATGACGACGGAGGAGATGCCGAGATAGGGCAGCCACGGAGACGATCCAGGGGCACGATGTCGGCCACGGGGTTTCAGGGTGCTTGTCCCAGGATTCCGGGTTCAAAAGTGTTCTGGCCCTTTCAGTTACAGTTGCGCCCTGTCTATGCCGAGGCTGAATGTGCCTGGGTGAGACCGTGAAGAGGGGTTGTCCTGAGTGGTGATATTGGATGGCGATGGTGTTGCAGTTGCCGAGTCCGGGTCGAAGGTTGAATTGCGGTTAACTTGCGACGACCAACTCGCCGGAACCGGCTCTTGTGATTGGTCAATCCCCCGGGTTTTTGGGGCTGCCGTCTCGGCAAGGGTCCGTGCATGGTGCATCAAGGGCTCCAGGGAAGATCCACCACTGTGAAGAGTGCCCTGTCTGTGCAGCCTGTGCCTGAATGCTCGATGCTGTGCTCCCTATGATGACAGGGTTCTCTGCGATCTCGATCGACGACAACCTTTTCCGATCACCAAACTCAGCTTCAACCGCCCATCAGTCATCACATCCCAACGCTTACACAATGGTCGGCGGCTCAGTATCACTCTTTCGGTCTTCGCAAGATATTGCGCGTCACATATTTGAGGTCCTTTGATTATGCAAGATATCTCTGATCGCCGCACGAGTTGTCGATAGCCGAGCACGCCCTAGAGATCGGATGGATCGAGTAACGAATTCGTCCTGTCATCTCATGTTCAAGCACTTGGGAACGCGTTCCTGAAATCAAGTACCGTGCTTCCATTGTTCAGATGACGGGCTCTTTGCTTCTGTCTGTCAAATGCGCAGAAGATCTGTGTTTTTGTATGCCGGGCATGACATCACGACTGCACGTCTTGCTTAGGGATGCTTATCTAGGTGAGAGCAAGTGTTTACTTAGCACGCAGCGTACTGTGTATGCAGCGCAACAACCGAATGGGACTCTCAGCAAAGAGCCAAACTAGAGCCTTGTCACCCAAGTTGGGCTCCCAGGCATGAAGCAATCATGATACCTACCTTATCGTTATTCCTTTGTTTATCCGCGAGACCCGTTGGCGTACTTCCCCTACTGAGCCTACCAACTTCCACTTTCAATGCTTGGCAAGCGGACGCACTTCCGATGTTTCTCCTCGCCTCTGGATGTGGAAATCATGGAAGCCCCAACGATCTCAGATTCTGGAACTGGTCGATGTGGCCGTTCCAAAAGTCTCCGTCGGCTTGATTCTCTTCTCCATTCCCTTGTCCCAGAAATGTCTGAAGTAGCCTAGTTTTCTCCCTTGCCCTCACGAGACTCTTCTATCAGAGTCTCAGCTCTGGACTCATTCAACGTGTCGGTTGCCTCTTTTTAGTACCGTCCCCCATCCGGGCCCCTCTCAGAAAGAACAAAGCAAGATCGAGACCAACGTCAACCTCCACAGGTTTCTTTCTCATATGCACAGGCCTTGCTTCATCTCTCATGACAAGATAGGCTTCTAGGTCCAGATCTCACTTGTGGCACATTTTCGGTTCTACAGGGCAATAGCTCCACCAAGCTATCAAGACTGCCCAACATGTACGACTACGCTTTTGTGTGAGTAACAGACTTGAAAGCCACCACCCATTAGTCATAGGAAACATCATTGCTGATTAGATACATCATAGTCATTTGAAATTCACAATACCCTTGGCGGTACTTCTCACAGCTATCGCGTATCCCGTTCTGAATAGGATACATCTCATTCAAACAGGCTGCCTCATCTTCATCGCCTTTACCGCCGCTATGCCATGGGATGCCTACCTGATTGAGCAAAAAGTATGGTCCTACCCACCAGAGGCCATTGTCGGACCGCGTTTGCTTGGGATCCCCTTCGAAGAACTCTTCTTCTTTGTGATACAGACTTACATCACGGCCCTCGTATACATCCTCTTCAACAAACCGGTTCTGCACGCGTTACACCTCAGCACTCAACGAAAACCCCCAGCATGGATGAGGGTTGCCAAAGTTACCGGCCAGCTACTCCTCGTAGCCTTGTCGGTATGGGGATGGAAGGCCGCTCAGATTAATCAGGAAACAACTTATCTCGGCTTGATCCTTGTTTGGGCTTGTCCATTCTTGCTGGCCATCTGGACCCTCGCTGGGCACTTCATTCTCAGCCTTCCATGGTTTGCAACGGCTCTCCCTGTATTCCTGCCTACCTTCTACCTCTGGGCAGTAGACGAGCTTGCCTTGCACAGGGGAACTTGGTCCATCGGGTCGGGGACGAAGCTCGAGTTTTGTCTGTTTGGCAAGTTGGACATCGAAGAAGCTACATTCTTCTTGGTGACCAACATGCTCATCATTAGCGGTATGGCTGTGTTCGATCAATATCTGGCCGTCATCTACGCTTTCCCGACTCTGTTCCCCAAGGTCAACCGGTATCCGACACCTCTTATGCTTGTTCAGAGCCGTCTTGTCAATACTGCCAAGTACGATCTTGAGCGCATCGAAGGCCTCAGAGAAGCAGTTGAAAGACTTCGCCTGAAGAGTAGGAGCTTCTACCTTGCCAGCTCACTTTTTTCTGGCCGGCTTCGCATTAATCTAATCCTGCTGTAAGTACCTATTCAGCCTACTCACTGCTCAGAACCTTTTGCTGACAGACCATTTCAGGTACTCCTTTTGCCGCCTGGCGGATGATCTGGTTGACGACGCCAAATCCCGCCTCGAGGTTTTGTCCTGGACCGCAAAGCTTAACCACTTCCTCGATCTGCACTATGGTAACTCAGATGCCACCGAGGACCCCAAGCAAAAAGCTGAGCGAATTGACGCCTACATCAAGGAAGCTTTCCCTCCCTTTGCGTACCAAGCCCTCCACCTCCTGCCCACTCACATCCTCCCGCCCAAGCCTCTCTACGAGCTCATCAAGGGTTTCGAGATGGACTCCCAATTCACCTTCCACGGCAACTCCGACTCGACGGATCTCAAATATCCCATAACCGACGACAAGGATCTCGAAACCTACGCGATCCGCGTCGCCGGCACCGTCGGCGAGCTCTGCATTGCCCTCATCATCCACCACTGCCTGCCGGACATGTCGGACAGCCAGAAGCGCCGGCTCGAGTCCGCCGCGTGCCGGATGGGCATCGCGCTGCAGTACGTTAACATCGCTCGCGACATCCTCGTCGACGCGCGCATCGGACGCGTGTACTTCCCCACCACCTGGCTCAAGGAGGAAGGTCTGACGCATAAGATGGTTTTGGATAACCCGGAGGGTCCCGAGGTCATTGAGCGGATGAGGAGACGGCTGCTTGATAATGCGTTTGAGCTGTATAGGGAGGCCAGGCCGGAGATGCAGCGGATACCGAGCGAGGCAAGGGGCCCGATGATTGGTGCGGTGGAAAATTATATGGAGATTGGGAGGGTGTTGAGGGAGAAGAAGGAGGGGACGGTGTTTGTGAGGAAGGAGGGGAGGGCAACGGTACCGAAGCAGAGGAGGTTGAGGACGTTGTTGAGGGCGCTGTATGAGCAATAGTCGGTGGTGTTGTTTGGTGGTGTTAGGCTAGTTAGATATGGTGCGTTCCGGCGTGGAAGGTTTGGTGGCTTTTTTGGACTTCCTTTTTGTTCCTGTATATATCGTCCTTTTTACGCGTAGCGAAAAGTTAATGACTGATGAGAGATGATATGAAATGTTGGAATCCTGGAAGAAGTGTGAGTGGACAATGAGGGTTGGGATCCAAAGATGAGGCGATGTCTTCAAGACGGGTATGTAGGATTTGCTCGCATCACCCTCGCACGTGCCAGATATGCTTCCAGATTGCATGTGCCTAATGCCGGTGCGCTGCCTGATAGATATGTACTTTAAATCGCCAGCTTACAGCCAATTACCTTGCGATTTGTTTATCTCCGTGTCCTTTACGTCTGTAGCAGTCTGTCTTCTAAGAGGACCTTGTCAATAAACAGCTTATATGGAGGCCCAAAACTTGTATAAACAGTGATCTCCGTGGTTAGCCACGATGGTGCAATGTTTCATCCAAAACATGACTTTAGAACGAGTTAAACAAACTTCGGTCAGACTTGTCATCCCCAAAAATGTTGCACAACCACGACTTCTACCGTGTTCCACGATGTTCACCAAAGCTGACCACGAGGGCAGCAATCTGTGTCAGTTTGACTTAAACATCACTTGCGTCTCGTTCGCCGACCGAAAACTTGTTGGCCACGAGGCCGCCAACACTGTATCTAAAACGCTTCTGGACACTCTCGAAACTGTCACGACTTCTCTTCACAAAGTGTACGACATCACCGACCCTCTTTAATGTCTCGTTAGTTCTTCCTTTTCCTTGGCAGATAACTTGTCGGCTTCGGCAAGTGTAACCGTTCATCAAACCCACCTTCAGGTTCTGGGCAAGGCGAAAAAGCAAAAGTAAGTAACGTGTAAGAGAAAAAAATTTTCCGTGACAGGAACTGATGGAGATCATATGAAGTCTTCCATTCGGAGTTTGATATCATCCAACATTAGCTTGGCGTGGTTCTCTACTCCGAAGGCTGTCACCGATCCCGATTCGGGGTACCTGGACTCGATGAAAGGTGGAGGAAGGAAAAGAGGATGACGTCGGTGGACTAAGAGAAAAAGGTCCAGTCCATGACGGAAAGATGAGATGGTCAATGCTTTTTGTGCACGCGCTAAGTGGAGCGATGGGCCCTGTCTTGCTGATAAAAGCTAAAATGATTGGTGGGGAACAAGAGAAAGCACAAAAGCTAAAAGAGATAAGTGGAGCTTTCCGCTTTCTTTGAAGGAGGGTCGCAGTGGCGTCCAGCCAGGTCGCTGCCACAGGGCTTGAAGGCCTGCACTACGGGCTGCACTGCAGGAGCGGGTTCCCGCAAACAGCATTTGATAGTCGGCATCTGCCATAAGCTCTGGGCCTTTTCTGGGCGCTGCGTCATGCATCGTCCGTTGGTCCCCCCACCAAGCAGACGTGATGATTGTCACCCTTCGACAACCGCAAAGCCTTCATTCTGATCCGTTCATTCTGGTGATCAGTGGGTGAGGTAAGGTAGGCTCAGCTTAATGACGGGAAGCTAATGAGAGGGATGGATTGGATGTGTACGTGGTGTGGGTGCTAGCCCAAGAGTTTCGATCTGAAGACCCTTTCATTGATCAACCTCCCTCCCACAATTCCATTCATCTCTTCGACATTCCCAGATAAAATCCTCCAGCCGCACAAATTTCCAGCTCTCTGTTTCGATCTCTGAACTTTATTCCATCCAGAAGTAATACCTTGTGATACCCCAAAGCCGTTCTGAGTACCGTGATTAGTCGTTGGGTGGTAGAACCACCTTGATCTGTTGTCGTTTTCCCACTTATACCCTCGTCCCTTCAGATACCCGGCGCACATATCCATCGATTTTCTTTCAGCCATCTATCTAGGCTGTGGTTGCTTTCATCACTTGTTTTTGGACAGTACATAAGGTGGTGCAAGTAGGGTACACTGCATCAACAACGTAAGTCGATCCGATCTGGGCCCCTCTTCCACTTTCTTTGATCCTCCCTCTCACCGATATCTTGACTAACACATACACCGCTATTATTACAGCGTTCATAACCTTTAAACCTAATAACATCCTACATTTTCTGTTACAACCATTACTATCAACCTAGAAGTCTTTACAGACAGTTCATCAAGATGAACAGAACTCGTAAGTTGATACTACTAGCCATCCCGCTTACAACCATCCACCGCATGATCTCTTGACATGTAACTAACCGTTCCTTCCTCCACCAAAACACAGGCCCCCTCCTCGCCCTCCTCTCCCTCCTCTTCCTCGCCATCTCCCTCGTCCTCCTCTGGTTCGTCATCCTCTCCGGCGTCACCCGGACCTCGCCCCTACGACAGACCTACTTCCTCCGCGCCGACACCAGCGGCATCAGCGGCGCCCGCGCCGTCTCGCAATGGACCTACTTCAAGGTGTGCGGCCTCAACAACCAGGACTGCGGCCCCGCCCGTCCTGCGCTGCCCCTCGGTGATGCCTGGGATAGCAACCCTTCTGGTGCGCCCGCTGCTCTTACCGGCAAGTACGGCGGACACACGACCAGCCATTACTTTTGGTACATGTGGCGTTTCGGCTGGGTGTTCTTCCTGCTTGCGCTTTTCTTCGAGACTTTGGCTTTCTTCTCGGGCTTCTTGGCTTGCTTGGGACGTGTGGGCGCTGCGGTGTCGGGAATGATTGCTTCTTTGGCGTTGGTCATGTTGAGTGTGGCTGTTGCTTTGATGACGTATGTGTTTGCGATTTGCTTTTCTATCTCCCCTTTCCCACCTGTTACCATCCCTGTCCAGTCCCAGTCCCAGTCCCAGTTTTGTCCTTCCTCCCCTCCCAGACCCCAACAAATCCTCGACAACAAAGATACAAGTCAACATGTAACTAATCCCTTCACAGCGCCACCTTCGTCAAAATGCGCAACCATTTCCACCGCGACGGCCGCGAGGCCCACCTCGGCCGCTACGCCTTTGGCTTCTCCTGGGGCGCCTGGGCTGCCTTAGCCATCAGCACCGTTTTATTCCTTTTGGCCATGCTCCAGCGCGACAAGAACCACTACAACAACCGCCGCTCCACTTATGCCACCAACGGTCACGATCGCGTTGTCGCCGACGGTCCCGTGACAAACAGCGGTGGGAGAAAACGTGGCGTTTTCAACTGGGGCCGCCGTAGCAACAGTGGCAAGTCCTTCGATGGACGGAGGGTTAAGGATGATTACTAAATGCAATGCGCAATTATGCAGCAAGCAAACCGATTATAACACCATCGCCGGCGCCGGGGATGAGCGGTGGTCCGGCACCGGCGTTGGGGACAACGACTCTTGATCAATCGAATTCGAATGCGAATCCGTATGCGCTGAATCGACCTGCGAGACCTGCTAGGCTTGATTTGGCCGCCTAAGTCAGACGAGGAAAACAAAAAAGGAAAACAAAAGAAAGCTTGACCGTGAGCCTCGGACGGACTCGTGGACATGCGATCAATCTACGGCATGGCCAAGGATGACATGATGGTACAGCTACGACAAGAGAGACAGATCAAAGTTCTTGTGATGATGAAATGAAATGATTGATACCTTTTTAGGAGGGAATGAAATGCTTGTTTGCTTGCTTGGATTTGGTTTCTTTTTTTGGTGGGATTTTGAGGAAGGAGGAAGGAGGAAAGAGGAAGAGAAGGGCAAGACTGTGATACACCTTGTGAGGCGCGAGCCTCTTTCTTGATTCGCGGTTCTTGATAGTCTTTCTGGCGTTCAATGTCCTATTCTTCTTCTAATTGATTAATATGTCGTCTTATAATTGAGTTGACCATTTGATGCGTGCTGTGTTAATGAACAGGGAGTTATGGTGGTTGAAGAAACCGGTGTTTGGATAAGTTGTGAAGATTGAAGTATGTACTAGGAACATGTCTACATGACTAGACAACTACAGCATGGGGTCAGAGGCGCTTCGAGCGCTGACGAGTATCAGGACACCTAATCCATGTATATTACACACGACGTTATATATCGGCAAAACTTGGAGAGAGCAGATTACTTTGACATAGGGAATATGAGGAGAATGAACTCTTATTGTTTTGATTGAAAGGAAACAATACCCATATCGAGTGGCCAGGCCTCCGTTTATTATTCATACACCTAACTCAACGTAACTTCATATCACTGGAGCAACATCTCAAAAGTGGAAAGAAATTGTGATATAGATGGATAGATAAAACAAAAACCCCAACGGAAATTTCCGGATTCTACCGTGTACTTGAATCCCAGTAATGCCCATGCTACCCTCCCTTCCTTCTTTCCTTCCCCTTTATTTGTACTTGTATGATTGTACACACGCTATGAATGAACAGGTGGATAGGACAAAAAGAACACGACAAAATGTATCCATTCAACTAGCCTCCAAGACAGACAGACAGATAAACAGACAGACCACAACTCATTTAAGCGGTAATGCCCGGGCTCACTTGATCCAGCGGCGCAGCGTGCAGAGCGGGCTTCTCAGCCTTATCACTGAGCAAGCCCTTGAACTTGCGGTCCAGGGCGTTGGTGACCCACTCAGCGACCTCACGATCACCATGGTCGTTGACCGGTCCGTTACTGTTGATGTCGAGCGAGCCGGTGGCGTCGGCGAGCTGGTCGTCCGCGGCCTTCTCTTCGGCTTCTACTTCTTCCGTGATAGTCTCGGGCCTGCCAAGGGACTTGATCCATGGGTGCATCAGCAACATCGGATAAGTGTGGCGCTTGGCAGGGATCTTGTTGAGACAGGACTTGACAAAGTCCTTTGCTGTGCCGGAGTAGCCCTCGCTTGGGAGGTCGGGAGGGTCACCCTCAACGATGGCCTGGATTAGTCAGTCGGTTAGCTTATGTGTACGCTTCAGGGATGCGGATAGGGAGAGTGAAAGCAAACTTACACTGAGTTGACTGAAGATTGTGCTAGAAACCTCAGGCGGGTACGGGTACCGACCCATGGCACACTCGATGATGGTGAGACCCAAACTCCAAATATCGCTTTGTACGCTGTAAGTCCCGTCGGCCGTGCCGCCCGCAGCTGACATGCCACCACCGCTGATGCGTTCTGGTGCCATGTAACTCTGGCAGCCAATGTTGGTCTTTGCTATACTGGCAACGAGATTTCCCGAAACGCCAAAATCGCAAATCTTGACTTGTCCATTCGTGTTGACCAGAATGTTGGTGGGCTTGACATCGCGATGGATAATGTTGTGATCTTCTTTCAGGCACTTGAGGCCCATGATCGTCGCATATGTGATCTTGCGCAAGATATTCTCAGGAATACCTCCCGCATATAGTTTGTCTATACTGCCGCCATCCATGTACTCGATACACATATAAACTGCGCCTTCTTGGTAAAAGGCGCCGTAGAAGTCGATGATGAAGGGCGAGGAGCACTCGTGTAGAATTACGAGTTCTTTGAGAATGGTGGAAAACTTGGATTCGTCCAGTTCGAGCCTGATCTCCTTCATCGCCATGACCTTGCCTGAAGTGCCACGCGCAGCGGCAGCAACAGGACTTAGTGGCGAGTTATCGGAAACGTCAGCATCTGATGCCGACGCTTGTCGAGATAAAGACTGCTTGGTGTTCAAGCCTTGCCCAAAACGTGGAAGCTTGGGCTTAGTATGTCGTACTTTGTAGACAGTACCATAATTGCCCTTGCCTAGCTCGTCCATAACTTCGACCTCATCTAGCGAGATCCTGAAGGTCTGTCCGTTAGCGAAGTTGACGCCTGTCCGTGTGATAGTTGCTGCGTCTGCAAAAGTGATCCACCCCTTTTCTGCGTCAATGTAGTTCTTGAAATCGCTCAGCTTTGATCCGCGCCCTTCTCCATTAATGGCTGGCGCTTTGGCGTCTTCGGCGCCCATGTCTGATAATTTCGGCGTGGCAGTCGCCGGCGACCCAGGCCCTCCTGGTAACCCTCCGAGCTTCATTGCTCGCCGCTCGCTCAGACTGGGGGCCTTTTTAGCTCCCACACCGGCGATAGCAGGTGCGGATTTGGGGAAGCCTTGGGGCGGTGGTCGTGCTATACCTGGAGGTAACCGAAGGCCACCGGGCAGACCGCCGGGTGCCGGACCACCGTGGTTCATGTTCAAGTTTATGCTATGTCCCATCCCGCCCATACCGCCCATGCCTCCCATGCCCCCCATACTTCCCATCCCGCCCATACCTGATCCGATGGGGCTCATGCCCAGTCCGCTATTCTGGGGCGACATGCCGGGTCGGGGAGCCATGCCCATCCGTTGTTGATGTAGAGCTCGTGCCTTTGCCATGAGGTCCGTTGGAAGATTTGCTGCGGACGCCGCAGGTCTTCGTGCGGCATTCAGTGTCCCAGGAACACTCGAACTGGGGTTCATCTGACTCGTGTGTTGCGGGTCGGAGATGGTCCGTAGTGATGGCACTCTGCGAGGCAGATCGCCTTCTGGTGTGAAGCCAGGCATCGCATCTGAACCTGAGCTCGGCGGGTCCATGGGCGTGCTTGCCTCGGACGACTCGTCAATTGAGCCCGGAGAAGCCGGGTTGCTCTCATCGTCATACTCGTTTGGGCTAGCCGGGCCGTGATCGGGGTCGTGGTCCGACATGATGGTGGCAAGTAGTTTATCTTGAGCGCTGTGCGGTACTAGTTCTTTTTGCTGCTGACAAATGCCAAACCGTTGGTCGGTGGAAGGTCTTTAGCAATATGCGGCGCAAGCTATTTGATGCTGAAGCGGCTCTTTGAAGAGGGGCGGCAAAGGGATTGAATATATCGAGGCAACGTGGGAGAAGCGTATTTTGGTCGAGAGGCTACTCAGACTCGAGGTTGGGTCGGTATAGTCGTCGTCGTCGTCGAAGGGGAGAAGTTTTCGTTGAGGTTTTGTAGGAGGTGCGAAAGTGCGTTAGAGAAGAGAAAATCGAAAGCGCAACATCCAAAGATTTGGCTCTGGTCTCGCGAAGAGCTGCAAGGTGACGATGTTCGCAACCGATGACAAAGCACCACGCTACGATGGCTGGCCTGCTATAGATTGACGAGTGTGAGCGGGCAGGCCAAACAGAAAGTGAGCTAGTAACGGGGTTGCAAGCTGGGGTAGTTGGTAGATAGAGAGCTCTGGACACGGGCAAGAGGAACAGCGGCAGCTGACTTGCAGGCTCGTGAGCATGGGGCGGGGAGGTTGGAAGCAATCCGTAGCTCTCTCTCTGTGTGAATAGAGGTAGGAATATGGAAGAGGAGGAAGAGGAAGAAAAGAAAGACAACGTACTAGTCGAAGTAGGTAGTGCCTGGCGGAGTGAAGGTCGGTATGGACTATGGACCCGGTCCAAGATCCAGTCCAGCTAAAGTACAAGGGAGGTACCTAAGTAGGAGACAAAAGGTAATGGAGGTGAGGTGGTATCGACATTGGCTGGCGGGCGGGATTGGATGTAGGACTTCACTTTGTTCACCAACTTCCACTTCTTGGTTGAAGTCACTCGAGGTTCCCAGGCTGGAAGGTCAGGTACTGCTGCCGGCGGGCACCTCATCCACTTCAGTGGGCGGGCAGTGGGCACCTCCAAGCACTGGGCAGAAGCCGAGCAGCACTCACGGAGCAGGGGCTTCTGCTCCGCAATTTGCTAAAAACGCCCCTCTAGGTGGTCCATGCCTTCCACTTCCAAATTCTCCCGTCCATCTCCATTCTCCCGTCCCAAGCTCGCAGGGGAGGGAGAGGGAATGGGATATGCCGAGAATAGTGCCTCCATCCTCTAAGCTAGCGCACCAAGAAAAAAGTCCCAGAATTCGCTTCGCCTAACAAGCATCTTTTTTTGTCTTTTTCTTCCGACCATTCAACGTTTGAGGAAGCTGGTATTGGTCCGCCAATGTACGGAGCTTGCTCCAACCGGTCCGCGGAGTCGCGGGCACCTGACCGGGTCTTCACTATACTGCGCAGTTAGCTACGGAATATACTGTCCTATTTCACTGCTAGCTCAAGCCGGACACGGACCGTCGACAACGAGGTCGGCCGACAGAAAAGAAGACGGAAGACTGGGCAGACCTTGTGCTGCAGGGGATTTGCCAAGGTTCTACGACTCGCTGCACAGTATATCGCAGGTACTTCCTGGCTAAATGATTTCCTTTTTGGCATATAAAAAGGAACGATTAGGACCAGAGGATGGACAAAGCAACAGCAGCAGCAGACATATCAGAGACTGCCGCTTTGGCTCCCAGTTGACATGGAAGACGAGTATCATGTCGAGTCAGGTACGATATTCGGCACTTGGGACTGAAGAATGCCAAGTTCAACTCCCAAACTCAATCAGATGCCGTACACTCCGCGGCCTATGGCAGGGAAAGGGCAGGTACACCAGTTGACGCCAAAAGTCGGCATGGTACTTGGAGATACCGCATCCCTTGGTCCCGCTGGTGTTTAGCAATTTCCATGCTTCAGAAAGGAAAGTGGGGCAATTGAGGAGCTAAAGATCTTGAGAAATCTTGCTATGACGTTGTCTCCTGAATCCTGCCTGGGCCGCGGGAAGCCAGCGAGAGCCAGCCAGAGCCAGCCAAACAATCAACTCACCTCCAGGGGAAGGGCGGGGGGCATTGGCGGGCTCCGGCTATGGTGTGTACCCATCTGCATCGGGATGGTGGGAGTGAACAAGAGCCGTGGTTCGCGCGCACTTGCATGTTACGGCGGGAGCTATTGACAGCAGACAGCAGCCACTGCCCGGGTTTTGTCAAAGTGTAAGGTATCGCGTACACACCCTCGTGCTGGTGGTGACTGTGACTGCTGTGTGCTATCCCGGCTACTTTGGCATATCCAAGCGCAGGTTGTAGTCTTTGCCGCTAGAGTACTAGAGGTGAGACACGTGTATAAGGCTCACGATGATTTGGGCTGTGATGGCATTGACCGACGCTCATGGCTGGCATTGGCGTCATGGCAGAGAGCGGCCTGGCAAAAATCAGGATCAGGTAAAGGACAGTCTGCCCAACGCTATGCTGTGGTTGAGGAAGCACACTATAGTCCGGCAGGCGATTGGGCGCAGTCTATATGGGAAAAACCAAAGATCGAGGTATTCGACCTCGAGATAGATTTGTATGGTCAAACCGCAAAGCGCATCCATGTAGTTGCGCATGGATTGCCTTTTTTGTCAGTAAGTAGACCTTGTCTTGACGAGGGTGCACTTCAAAGTCGGGGTTCTTCACGGATTCTCTACACGAAACACGCTGCGATCTGCAAACACCAGCTCTCTTGCACCGACGATCCCGTGTCTGAGGTAGAAGCGAAGCGCATGTCAACTTCCATCTTTGTACGATCACACGCCCAACAACACGCTAATCGTAGCGTACAGAGCATCACCGTTTGGAGTATCCATTGACGGATATCAAATCTACCATGTAAGCGTCGGTTGGTCTCTTCGCGCCGATGTCGACACGGTATGCTGCTCTCGGTGATGGAAATGCTGATAGTCGAGCCTGCGGGATCATATCGGATGGATTCCCAATCGACATCGTCCATCAGATACCGAGTTTCCCGTCCATCAAAGATCGATGATTCGTGTGACAGGTGCAGCCCCTCAACCGGTCCGAAGGGCCGCATGTGCGGCGAAATACCCAACAGGAAATCCGACTTTCTATCGTGAGCCTTAACACCGCGTCATTCGTGGAGTCCAAAACGAGTAAAAACTGGAGTCGCAAAACACCGGTTCTAAAACCGAAATCTAGAAAAGCATCTAAAAGCAGCATGCCGGCTAGAATGGTATGTATACCGTAGTACTAGGACGACGAGATGACCTTTCGAGAGTCTCAATGGGTCTAGATGCTACATAGACTCGAAATGTTAGCAGCTTGTTCCTGGCAGACATGGGTTTGGGTGCAAAACTGCAAATAGGCCGGCCGTTAGAACGCAGCGAGGCGTGCGAGGGTAGTAACATTGCTCGTTTCATGTTGCACCCTTTCGGGCATGTATCGTCATTCTTCCGGCTCTTTGCGTTTGATGTTTTCCGGTATCAAGGGCCAACAGGGCCAGTGAATCCGACCGCAAAGGTTCAAAGAGGGCGAGAAGCTGGATATGGACTTGGCATTTCTTGGCACCCGACAATGCGCAGACGACGAGTTGGAGAACAGCATTTCGACACGCAATTGAGCGCGGTCACGGCGACACTTCCGAAGGTCTGTGAGGTCTGTTAGGCCGCAACCTGGCGACAGACGTCAGCGTGGAAGAAAGAGAAGCAAGATCCGCATTGGCTAACGTACCCTTCTATCACTTGTCATTCGTCGTCTCTGCTGCGCATCCAGTGGCTTCCTCCTTTCTTGCCGGAATGCAATCCTGATCCAATCATCCCACATCGTGAGGCGGTCCGGCACTTTCCACCTGACAGTCACCACTTGTCGGAAGCCCAAGGGCTAGGCTGATGACGCCTGTGCCACACGGAGGGAGATAGCTACGCAGAGTCCAAGACTTCCAAGACTTCTAAGACCTCAAAGCCGCCAGCCGCCATACCTAATACGGCCTGTTCTTATCTTTCAAACCCGTCTGCCTCAAGAACATCCGGGTACTCATCATCGGTTGTGGGAGCCCATTGTCTTTTGGGTTTCTTTCAAAAGAATTTGTCAAGCCATTGGGAAACGCCTTGCTCATATCACATCATCTTTACATCTAACAAGCATTTTCGACCCCTGCAAACCAGGGACTTCAGCGCTTACCTGTCACTGTATCAAAGCCCTGCAAGCCTGCGCCAAAACCTGTGAAACGTACGGGGACGTACCCACCGAACCCTGCCTGCCTCAGCCCAGAGCTGGAAACAAAAAAAAAACCAAAAGCACCCACCTCACCGCGATCTCCATCTTCCGATCCATTCTCGCAGACCGCAAACTCAGGTTATCAACATTTTCGAAACTCAGAGTTAAGCTCTTCTCAGTTTTCAGTTGGCATTACTCAACCATTGCCCGAATTGAACCCGCCGATTTTGTGACACTTGATGGGTCTCCTCACCATCCGATCGCCGACGTCATTGCGGACGGCCGTGACCGCCGCTGGCGATTCGCTCAACGACTTTTCGATATCAACCACCGCACCCTTTACCGTCTTCGCGCCCGGAGAACATGACTCTCACCCGTCCCTTCCCCATCTCGTGCTTCTCGTCTTCGGGGCCGTCCTCGAGGTAGTATGTGTCAGTTTGCCTGGATACATCATTGCCAGGCTTGGCCACTTCGACGCCGAGAAGCAGAAGTTCTTGGCAAACCTTAACGTAATGCTATTTACGCCATGCCTTAGTGAGTTCACACGCAATACAACGTAGTTTCGCCTGCCAAACAGTATCTCGGGGGCCATTGGCTAACGTTGGTGGGACAGTCTTCACCAAGCTTGCATCTCAGCTTAACGCCGATAAGCTGATTGAACTCGGCGTCATTCCTATCATATTCGTGATCCAGACGTTCGTCTCGTACATGGTCTCGGTTGGAGTCGCAAAATGCTTCGGATTCAACAAGCGCGCTTCCAACTTCGTCACCGCCATGGGCGTGTTTGGCAACTCCAACTCGTTGCCCATCTCCCTGGTTATCTCGCTGTCGCAAACCTTGAAGGGATTGCATTGGGACCGGATTCCGGGTGATAACGATGACGAGGTCGCCGCACGCGGTATTCTGTATCTGATGGTCTTCCAGCAACTTGGCCAGCTTGTCCGCTGGAGCTGGGGATTTCACGTTCTCCTTGCGCCCAAGTCCAAGTACGAAGAATACAACAACGAGACGGTCGAGGAGGGTCGGTACCGCGACGAACCGTATGAGGACGAGGAAGCGGCGCACCTCATCCAAGGGCTGGATAGCACCCACGAGGTTGGTGAAGAACGCTACGCGCACGGTTATAGGAGCCCAACAATGCAGTCCGACAACTCCGAAGTCTACGAGCCTGCAGGTCGAACTCCTGTTGCTGGGTCGTCAAGGACCTCTCCTAGTGATTTAGGCGATGACGACTCGGATACTATCCGGAAGGTCGGCAACGACAACAACGCTTTGTCCGACCGCGATGATAGGCTCAACGGAATGATGTCGTTCCCCCGCATCAGTCACGCCGATGAACGTCAGGTTCCCGAAGGCTTCTCGGCGCGCGTCAAGGCTACGACCAAGAAGGCTGCTGCATCAGTATGGGCTTCTGTCACCGGTGTTGCTCATACTGTATTCTCTGCTCTTCCGGCTCCCCTGCAGACTGTGCTTACCAAGATCTACCGCGGCCTGGCCCGTTTCGGTGCTGGTCTCTGGGAGTTCATGAACCCACCCCTCTGGGCTATGCTCTTGGCCGTCATTGTGGCCTCGATTCCCGATCTTCAGGAACTTTTCTTCAAGGACGACACCTTTGTCAAGACCAGTATCACTAGCGCCATCAACTCTTCCGCCGGCGTTGCCGTTCCCCTGATCTTGGTTGTGTTGGGAGCCAACCTGGCGCGCAACACACAGAAGCGTGACGAGGTGGACGCAGAGGAGAAGCAGATTGGCACCAAGCTGCTGGTTGCTTCTCTGATCAGCCGTATGCTCCTCCCGACTCTGATCATGGCGCCGATTCTTGCTCTCTTCGCCAAGTATGTGCCCGTCAGCATTCTGGACGACCCCATCTTTGTTATCGTCTGCTTCCTCCTTACGGGCGCTCCTAGCGCGTTGCAGCTGGCTCAAATTTGCCAGATCAACAATGTGTACGAGGTAGTCATGGGCAAGATTTTGTTCCAGAGCTACGTTATCTGGTAAGTATTTTTTGGAAAATCTCCTCCTGATACTGAAACAATGTTCCTTTCACTAACATGTTATTACTAGGATCCTTCCTTCCACCCTTATGTTGGTCATGTGCGCTCTTGAGGTTGTCGAGTGGGCTGCTTAAATGAGCGCCCCTGCGCAAAACATGCTTGTAGTCACGTCATCATGACTGTGTCTCGAAACACATTGTGGGGTTGACGCGTTGCCTGGTGTAATAGCTTTGGCAGTTTGTAACATTTTCTTTCTGCACCAGTCGGCGTTCACGGATTAGGTAACGGTTAACCTGGGCGGTAAAGGAATAAGAACAAGATGGCAGCACAAATGTCGACGGGAAAAGCAAAGAAGGCATATGGACCTTTGGACAAACATGGAAGAATGGATAAGGATGTATGATTAATGAAGTGGACGACGGGTGCTAGGATGTATAACTTATGACTATTTAGAATGAGAGCGTTTCATTATTACCTAAAATGTTTGACTAGACATATATCTGTTTGGCAAATACACAGTATTTCCAAGCTTTCAATGTCGAAATATAGGTTGAGAAGAAGGTCGTCCAGATCTTAGTAGCGTTATACCATATATCGTCAACTGTCGGCGAAATATATTTATATAGCAAGGTAGTCAAAAGAAAAAACAAAAAAATCTCCTCAACCTGAGTCCAGAAAATCGGTGTCCATTCCCGCTCATCCCTACACCACACATTTACCGAATACCATTGACCAAAGCCTCATTCGTCCCCTCACTCCTCCCTTCCGGCGGCGCAATAACCCAATCCTGCACCGTCCCCTTCCAATCCGCAATCCGGACATCCCGGATCCCCACCACCACCACTCTGACATCCTCATCCGCCACGTACCTCTCCCTGCCATAATCCCCCTCTTCCCCGTCTGGCGATAGTGACGATATTTGTTGCTGACCAGAAGTACTACCCCTCCGGATGTTATTCATCAAAGGTTGCTCACTATCAAACGTGTTGTTCTCCAGGTGCTTCTCCCGGTAGAAGCGCTCCTCCTCGGAGCCGCGGTCGACGAGCCGGGCCGATCCGTTGATGGTCGCGCTGATGGAGGAGACGGCGCTTGTGTTAAGGTTGAAGAGAAGGGCCGCGAGGGAAGAGGAGCGATGTTCGGGGCCGGGAGAGCCGCCGGAGGGACGACGCTGGTGGGAGGTGGAGGGGCGGTGGGAGACCCCTTTTTTGTTCGGTGTTAGTTTAAGATCAAGAGAAGAGAATTGAAGTGGGAAGAGGGACTGGAGGGATGGGTGGCTTGGGGGTTGGGGGTGCAGTGCTTACAGTCGTGAACAAGCAGGGAAACGTTCGGGTTCGCGACCAAGTTGTTCATCTTCTTGCTGGCGGGGTTGGTGGTCATGACGATGACGGGGGAGTCGGAATAGGGCGAAGAGGGGAGGTAGGTGTAGTTCATGAGCGAGACGTGAGGCATATTGTCGACGCAGGTAGCTAGGTGGAGGAAGCGCGCGTTCTCGAGACATTGGACGACTTCGGGCGGGAGCTCGCTGGTGATGCGCATGTGGGTGTTGCCGGCCGAGGCCTCGTAGTTGAGAGGTATCTGTTGGTTCATTGCGTCTACTGGTGGAAAGTTCTTCTTTGTGTTGTTGCGATGTGTGTATAAGAATAGTGTTTGGTCGTCGGTGTGTTGTGTATGATTAGTCTATACCATCAAGGTGGTTGTTGTTCGTGGGTTGGCGGTCCGCCGAGTGGAATGATGGGTTTCTCCCGTGGAGCAGAGGCGGGATCCGTTCCAGGTGGGTCGATGTCAATGAGACGTGAAGCTGGACTGCGCGGAACGCTTGACCATGAAGCTTTTGAGATCCAAATGGCGAGAATGGGTTGCTTATATTTCGATGTGATGAAGCATTTGTTCAATTCGTATTTACCCTCTCTCGATATCCTTTCCAGTAATGATTGTTGTCACTAACGGTGACGCTTTAGTGCAGGCAAGGCCCCTGCCTGCCTGGACGATAGCAGCGTGGGCCCGTAGATTGGGCGATAAGAGAGCGATAACAAACCCCTGCCATTGGAGCTTGAGTTGCTACCAACAGTGGGCCTACAGAATGCGGGGAAGAGGAGAACAACCCCACAACCCCGGTCTGAAATGACGTTTCCCCAACTTTCACTTTTCATCCTGTTTCTGGGGAAAGGCCGAGGACATCGCGACTTCATGTTACGATTGAGAATGACCTCTGTGGCTTTTGGGTTAACATGAGCAATGAGCCGGAAGCGCGGTGATCAAGAGGAATTCATCGAGATCCGCTAACCTCAATCATCAACAACAGAGGTTTCGGTCACGAGGTGGGCGGCTAAGACGAATTCGATCTTGTAAGTGGCAGGGGATCAACGGCTAGTGTCGGCCTCCTCACACGGCAGTCTCAACCTCGGGAAGATGGACGACAACCAATTGGCGTGGGAAGCATTGCCCAGAACTCGAAAAGGTAGGACAGTGACAGTCTAGCAGACGGGCGGGTGGGATTTCTCTGTTCGGCTTATTGTCAGTTTTCGTTTCTGTTTCTGTGTTCTCTTCTCCTCCGTCTTCATTCTTTTTGTTTGCTTTTTTTGAGCTTCTTGAGAGAGCAATCGCAAGTCTCGTTGCGACATCTCGTCTTACACATTCCCAAATCACCATGCGATCCATAAAACGGGCTTCTCGCCGTCTCCCGGCCTCTTTGCGCGCCGTTCCCACCTCCGCCCCTGGATCGGGAGCCCGCTTCCTCTCGACAACCGCCCTAACCTTGTCGACAGCCACTACCAATGGCAGCACCAACACTTCGGTAACCCCCATTTCATCCGTTCTCATCGCGAACCGTGGTGAAATCGCTCTCCGCGTTGCTCGAACGGCGGCCTCTATGGGCATCCGCACCACAACCCTCTACACCGATATCGACGCCGCTTCACAACATGCCAAGTGCACCCCCTATGCCATCTCCCTCGGCGCTCCCTCGGCCTACCTCGATGGTCCACGGATCGTTGAGCTCGCAAAGCAACATGGCATCCAGGCTCTTCACCCGGGTTACGGTTTCCTGAGCGAGAACCCCGCCTTTGCCAAGGCCTGCGAGGAGGCCGGTATTGTCTTTGTCGGTCCTCCCGCCAGGGCCATGACCGACATGGGCGACAAGGCCCGCAGTAAGGAGATCATGAACGCCTCCGGCGTGCCATGCGTCCCCGGCTACCATGGCTCCGAGCAGTCTGTCGAGCAGCTCAAGGCCAAGGCCGCCGAGATCAAGTACCCCGTCCTGCTCAAGAGCGTCAAGGGGGGTGGCGGCAAGGGTATGCGTATCGTGCGCACCGCGGACGAGTTCGAGGCCCAGCTGAATAGCGCAAGGGCCGAGGCACGCGCCAGCTTCGGTGAAGGTGGTGAGGTGATGCTCGTGGAGAAGTACATTGTGCGCCCCAGGCACGTCGAGGTCCAGGTCTTCGCTGATCGCCATGGCAACTGCGTGGCCCTTGGCGAGCGCGATTGCAGTGTACAAAGGAGACATCAGAAGATCCTCGAGGAGAGCCCTGCACCCTTGTTGGACGATGTAACACGAAAAGATTTGTGGGATAAGGCGAGGAAGGCTGCCCTTGCCGTGGACTATGTGGGCGCCGGCACCGTCGAGTTCATCTTGGACAAGGACACCAACGAGTTCTACTTTATGGAAATGAACACTCGTCTCCAGGTGGAACATCCCGTTAGTGAAATGGTCACGGGTACCGACCTTGTCGAGTGGCAGTTTAGGGTAGCTGCCGGCGAGAAGCTTCCCTTGACCCAGGATGAGATCGAGGCTAGGATTCTGGAGAGAGGTGCTGCCATCGAGGCCAGGATATACGCTGAGAACCCAGAGAAGGGGTTCTTCCCCGACTCAGGCACTCTTGTACACCTCTCGAGGCCCCAGACAAACGAAGATGTGCGCATCGACGCCGGCTTCGTGGAAGGAGACACCGTTTCCGAGGCATACGATGGTATGATCGCCAAGCTTATTGTCCGGGGCAAGGACAGAGAGACGGCCATCCGCAAGCTCGAACTTGCCTTGCGCGAGTACGAAGTCGTTGGGCTGAGCACAAACATCGAGTTCCTCAAGAGACTCTGTAACAGCCAAGCATTCATCGAAGGTGATGTTGAGACCGGCTTCATCGACAAGTGGAAGCAGGAGCTATTTGAAGCCAAGCCTACCTCCAATGATGTCTTTGCCCAAGCTGCCCTTGGTCTTCTAGGCACCCAGACACAAAATACCCCTGCCGCACATGGGCAGACCCTCGGCTTCGGCGAGGCCGCTACTCAGAACTCACGCAAGTTCGCGTTCCGAGTTCAAGACGACGCCAGCACCGAGGAGGGCAAGATCGTTGAAGTTGAGGTCACCCAGCTGAACAACAAGCTATTCAACATGTCCGTTCGCAAGGAGGGCGATGACAAGCCGCAAGTGTTCGAGAACATTGTGTCCGAGTCAACTTCCACAACGACACCGATCACGTCAGCAAAGAAGACCAAGCTGACTACTTACTTCCCTCTCGCCAGGGTCGACACAACCTTGGTCCAGGACCCTGCCGACAACGAGAAGTTGACGGTCTTCCAGCTTGGTCACAAGACTCAGCTAAGGCTCGTCAGCCCAGGGTGGTTCGACAAGGCGCTGGGCTTGAAGGAGGTTGCGGCTAGCGTGGTGGCGCCGATGCCTTGCAAGATTTTGAGGAATGAGGTTGAGGAGGGTCAGTCGGTGGAGAAGGGTGCTCCGTTGGTAGTGTGAGTGCTTTGCGTCTTTGATCACCCAATCGTGGAATTGAAAGGTGACTAACGCCTTGGGTTACACAGTATCGAGTCGATGAAGATGGAGACGGTCATTCGGTCGCCACAGAGCGGTGTAATCAAGAAGTTGGCACATAAGGAAGGAGTAAGGAAAATAGTCTCCAAGAATGGTATAAGAACAAGTTGCTAACTTACTTTTGCAGGATATCTGCAAGGCTGGAACGGTTCTGGTCCTCTTCGAAGAGACCGAGGAGAGCGCTTAAAGGTTTTGGGGAAAGAGTTATGAGTGGATAATGCACTAGAGAACCTGTGTTATTAGGTATAACAAGGCTTGTTCTTGGATATCACGGCATGATGCGGGAGTTGTAGCATACTTCTTGGAAAATTTGAAGTTCATCAAGTCTACAATGTGCGACCGCGTATTTTCGCAATTTGAAATACCAATCTTGGTCTCTAACCATCTGACGCTTATGTTATGTACCTTATCCATACTAACCGGGTATCTACTCAACAATTATGAATCTAAACAAACCCCTTCCTCACACTCAGACTCTTCCATTCATGCGGTCCGCAATCTTCATGTCGGCCGCCCTACTATGCAACCCACTCATAAACCCAGCATCGCCTCCACGATACTTCTTATTCTGGTGGCGCGCCTTCTCATCAGCCTCTCTCTCCGCCCGCTCCGCTTCCGCAAGCGCCTTGAGCCGCTCCTCGCGAGCTTTGTCCAGGTTGGTAGCAGCCGCTTGCATAGCAGCCAGTTTCTTGGCACGCTCTTCCTCTGCCTTTTTGTCGTCACCGTCTGGCTGTTGTTGCCTGCCTCCCTTATTAAGCCCACTGTTGTATCTCGGTCGGTCATCTTCCTTGTTCGTATAATCCCTGCGTGGCGGTCGGTGATCACGGTTGTTGCGGTCCTCCCTACGCGAAAATGGTCCGCTTTCGCCACGCTCTCGAGAATACTCCCTTCTTCGTGAGGAACGGCCGCCAGGTGACCTTGACCTGGAGCGGGAACGGGACCGATGTCTCCGCGATCTACTATCGTCCCTGTCTCTCCGGCTTCTGGGGCTTTCAACCCGATCACGCTTCCTTGTCCGGTCGGGCGAGTCTCGCCTGCGCCGCTTGCTTCGGTCTTCCTCAGAATCGCTCCGTTTCCTTGGGCTCCTGCTCCGGGATCGATCTCGAGAGTCAGACCTGCGTCGGCGGGAGTGTCTATCTCTGTCTCTATCTCTATCGCGCTCGCGGTCGTCGTCGCGATCCCTATGCCGGTCCGAGCGATGGTGGTGAGAGCGGTGTTTGTGTCGTCTTTCTTCCTTTCCATCCTTTTTTGCGGTCTGCGAGTCATCGATACCCATCGATGCAAGCAGTTGTCGGCGCTTGATGGGGTCGTTCATCATCGCTTCGTACGCCTGTTGCTCCTTCCTCTTAATGGCGAGGAGGGGGTCCTCGCGAATCTTGGTGGCCACGTCGCGCGCATTGGTCACCACCGACGCCGGGCCCGCGGCCGACAGAAGATCCTGCTGGGGTTGTTTCGACAGCGCCTTTTTGGTGTCGTTGTCCTGGAGAAGCTTATCGATTCGCCGCTTTCCGAGCAGATAGGCTTCGGTTTCAGCAGAGTCGCCGGCCTGCCCGTCGGTAGGGCCGCTGTACATCCATTCGACGCGGTCGATCTTGCGCTTGCCGCCGGCGGCTTCGAGCGCTTTCTGGATTTCTTCTTTGCGCCGCTCTTCTTCGATTTCTTGCAGCCGCTGTTGCAGTTTCTTGCGCTCGGCGATCGCTTCGGCTTCGGCCTTTTGGGTGGCGGCGACGTTCCCCGATCGTTGGGGATGCCAACTCTTTTTCATATTCAGATCTCCGGAACCCATCTTGGCGGTGTTGGTGCTGCTGATGCAGCGGGCGAGTAGTGGTGGTGTTGTTGTGGTAGGTTTGGGGAAATCGGGCGGTTGATCGGGAAATGGTAGACGCAACGGCCCTGTTGATGGTCTGTCGGCGGATTAAGAACCGCGATGGTCGGGCTCGAGAAGGATGGGAGATGGAAATGGTTGTCGAGTGGCAAAGCGCCTGGCTGTTGTTGATGTAAGGGACAATTTTTAGAAGGCAGCGAGAATGCCCCGGCCTCTGCTGGACATGCAGCGCTCAGGCTATTCGGCTATGCAACTGCACCCCAGCGGCTTGACTTTTGACGTTTGTTGCTGACCAATAGATAAGCGGCACTCCAGAGTCACTGTCTCCACTTGACGAAGCTCATCCCCACTCGAGCTTCAGCCTTACCAGAGGCAGGCGCGACCACAGTCCACACTGACTGCACCTGTACCTTTTAACCCCGACCACCGTTTGTCACTTCACGTTCAGTGTTGTTTACCTCGTCACCGCATACAACAACCCTCGATCTTCACGCAAAACTACGCATTGTTTCTCCAGCATCTTTCAATATCAAACTCCCATTATCAAACCACCGAATCGTTTACGTCCCCGTTTACGTCAGCAACCATGTCCGACGACGATTTCATGCAAGACTCCGATGAGGAGTATGACTTCGAGTACGAAGACGACGAGGAGGAGGATAACGGCGATGTCGATATCGAAAACAAGTACTACAATGCCAAGCAGACCAAAACATCAGATCCCGAGGAAGCTCTCCAAGAGTTCCTAAGCATACCGCCGCTCGAGCAGGAAAAGGGAGATTGGGGTTTCAAAGCACTGAAACAGGCTATTAAGCTGGAATTCAAACTCAAGCGATACCAAGAGGTCGGTAATGCCAATGTTGGTCCATCGTGCTTATCCACAGCTAACGAGAGGTATAGGCAACCGAGCACTACGAAGAACTCCTGACCTATGTCAAGTCGGCCGTGACGAGAAACTACTCCGAAAAGTCCATCGACAACATGCTCAACTACATCGAGAAAGGATACGACAATCCCAAAGCCGTGCAGTGCATCGAGAAATTCTACTCCCTCACACTACAGTGCTTCCAGAGCACAAACAACGAGCGCCTATGGTTGAAGACGAACATCAAGCTTGCCCGACTGTTGCTCGACCGCAAGGATTACCACGCAGTCGCCCGCAAGTTGAGGGAGCTCCATAATGCCTGCCGCAAGCCCGACGGAACCGATGACCCCAGCAAGGGCACCTATTCCTTGGAAATCTACGCCCTGGAAATTCAAATGTACTCCGAAACACGCAACAACAACCAGCTCAAGGTTCTCTACCAGAAGGCGCTCAAGGTGCGGTCCGCTGTGCCTCACCCCAAAATTCAGGGCGTCATCCGCGAGTGTGGTGGCAAGATGCACATGAGTGAGGAAAACTGGAAGGAGGCCCAGAGTGACTTCTTCGAGGCATTCCGTAACTACGATGAAGCCGGTGATCTTCGCCGTATCCAGGTTCTTAAGTATCTGCTCTTGACGACAATGCTGATGAAGTCGGACATCAACCCCTTTGACAGCCAAGAGATGAAGCCCTACAGGAACGACCCCCGCATCTCCGCCATGACGGAACTTGTGGACGCATACCAGCGCGATGATATCTACAGATACGAGGATGTACTTCAGAAGAACACCGACCTGCTAGCGGATCCTTTTATCGCCGAGAACATTGACGAGGTTACGCGCAACATGCGCACCAAAGGAGTGGTCAAGCTTATTGCCCCATATACCCGCATGCATGTTGGCTGGCTTGCGGAGAGGCTGCGTATTACCGAACCGGAGGTTATGGACATCCTGAGTTTCTTGATCGTTGATGGGCGAGTCAAGGGCCGCATTGACGAACACAAGGGTGTACTGGAGCTTGAGTCCCGTGAAGACGCAGATCATATTCAGGGCATCACTGTTCTCTCCGAGGCCGTTGGGAATCTGTTCAATGCGGTTTTCAAGAGTACCGACGGGTTTCAGTCTAGCCAAGGAGATTTCATGAACTCCATGGCAGATCAAATTGCTGACATTGGTTCCTTGGACGACACAATGCGATCAATGGGCTCTGGCAAACGTGGCCGCCGCATGGGTCTAACACAGCGGGCATCTTGAGAAAACAAAAGGCTCGCTGAGATGTATCAAGCGGTCTCATGGCGGCTTCGTACCAGGAGTTGGGCTCCATTTCACTTCCAGGTTCTCTAGAGTTGAGGTGTCTTGGGTTAGACATGGGGTTATGTCCTGATGTAGGACGCAGTAGAATCGGTAGTGTTTAGTTCTCTACACCGGGGATTAAATAGAACCCCGGCGCATAAAAGGGCCATACATTAAAGGCTGGAATTGATACGTGTATCTTTCTCTCGATGGTAATCATTCGCTGTATTGCGGTGTCTATGGTCATGAAGAACGGAACCAGTCTGCAGTTATCCTTTGGCTTTGAAACCTCTCAAGACCACGTATCTAAACCGTACATTGCCATCATCCTCTCACGCCCCAGAGTCTCTACACCGGTATATGGTTGGGCCCCAGGTTTTCACTCAGCGGCAGGACCTTCACTGGGACCATATAAGCCCCAGGTTCAGACCTTCCAATAACTCCCAGGAGTAGACGTGGTAGGTGTGCAGGTAAAATGCGTGGTGTTTTCGGGCATGCAGCTGGCCTCGAGTTCAACTCCAGGCTTGGGCAGCCGAGCTTTTTTGCGTTTTGCTTTCTTTCTGATTCGGCTTTCATTTTCTCTACTTAACGTTGATTGATCTCAACTGGTGGCTTTGAGACCCGTTTCGACCGGTTTGTCTTCCCCAACAATTTCCGGGTGCACCAAAACAGATTGTCTTCTTGTTTCTGGGTAATTCACCGCTTTGTTACGTGGGTTGCCAACTAATACACGCGCGAGACTTTTAGTTAAAATTCTCCCCGTGGAAGTCTCCCGGACTCCTCTCTTTTTTCCTAGTCGATTGAGATGCTGAGCAGGCAGGAGGCCTTTGGTAGATGCTGTTGTAATGATTCTATTTAGGCAAGAGCTATACATCGCAGCTTCCTTCTCTCCTTCTGCTCAAGACACTTCACTTCACTCCTTTCCAACATAACCACTTATTCTCCCGGAACAAGCCGTAACCCACGTGACACCAAGGAGGCCACTATCCAATGCCTCTTTTTCAACCATATCATGATTCTGAACCGAAAGACAGGGACTCTGTGCTACATCCACAATACAGGATGTGTCTCGCTTTTCTCTGAGTATACCTGCGTACGCCTGCTAATGTATGGCGACTAACTGTTCGTGAGTGAGTGAAATCTCCTTTGTGTGGACCGAATAATGGACACAATGACACGGGATTTATCAAGCTTGATTCCACTAGACACTACAAGCAGCTGTATAAGGAGTCTGCAAGTTCTTCCGTCATAGAATACATTAGTCCATATACGATGGGCAACATACTAAACTATCTAGCCCGTTGGATTTATTGACCCTTCGTCCCGGTCTCCGGCAGAGAAGTCACGACTTCAAGACACTGCGACCTGGGCAAGGACGGGGTCCGGGGTGACAAACAACAAGTCAACAACAAATATTGGTTATTGTAGTACACACATCCACTCGACACATTACATACATATACGCGCAGCAAGAACATGAGAGCTGGGGTTACATCTTACCAGATATCGAGACACGGGAAGGGAAGTGAGAGAAGTGGATTGGGGGTATATCTCACTGTTTGGTGGAACTTCAGATGTGAGTAGTGGTTAGTGAGTGGGTGAGTGTAATTATATTACTGTTGTTGGGAGTTGGGGGTCCTGCCTACGCGACCTCTCGGTATGTCTTGTGTATTGTGTCTTGTTTTGCTCGGTTCTATCGGTTGGCGGTTCGGTAGATACAGACATTAACCTTTTGGGTGTGTGTACAATATGTCTGAGGCACTACAATACAATACTGGTTTGTTTGTTAGCTTGGTTCTTCGGTTATAGGTTGAACAGGGGAGAACTGAAGCTCTCATTGGCCTCCTCAGAGAGAAAACTGGTCTTCGTTTGAACCGACGGACAATGGCCAGGGCTTAATACGCCATAGAAGCCTTTTTTTATGCCTCTTTCCGTCTCCTTCGAGATCCAAAAGACTGAAGATATCAGTCTACAGCACCCATCCGCTGAAAAGCCGAACGCTTTCCTATATCCAGCAAAGCGTTGGCTCTTTGGTACCAAACTAACAAACAAACCAGGGCTGGATTGTACGCACTACGCAATACAGCGGCGGCATCTGTGATCTGTGGAACCAATTTTACACTTTCTTTGTCCAGCCTATACGGTACGTTGGTTTTTACGAACTACATATCTCTACCTACCTACCGAGCCGAAGGGAGGGGTAATTTGGTTGTCGAATTGTCTGGATCTAGGGAAACGGCTTTTGCGTGTGTGTGTGTGTGTGTGTGTGTGTGTGTGTGTGTGTGTGCGCGTGTGTGTGTGTGTGTGTGTGTGGGGCGAGGTTGTGTACTTGTTTCTGCGGTCTTATATGAGTGACAAAGAGAGAAAGAATTTGTTGATGGATAGGTACTCGGTAAATTCTTTGGGACAAGTAGCAACAGACACTCACACAAGGGTCTCACGGAGCCTCCCGTTTGAGGGTAGCAAAAAAGTAAAAAGGCAGGTAAAAAGGCAGCCAAGGCAGAAACGGGAACACCGGCACACGGGCAACGCATGAAGGGCGGTCACCAAGAAAGATCAAGGGGCCAAGGTAGGACAATGAAGATGGAAACACGGGATAGGTGGGACAAGTTTCTGCAGGAGCGGGAGCTCGCAGTAGTGTGCCGTAAAACGCGACTCGGAGTTCAAGTTTTGTTGTGTGTTATTGCTTTTGAGGAGACTGGGGACGGACAACCTCCAAGATGAGGAGAAATGAAGGGGTCATGGTGGAGGAGAACAGAGAACAACATACGGGGCTTTTTTTTACCTTATCCCTCTCCTTGTCCAGTTTGGGGAACGGATTCGTGAATGCCAATAATGGGCGATAAACCACAACGATATGCCAATAATATCATGTATCGAAAAGGGGTAACGGCAAGTTGGCGAAATCGCCAACGGCGTGTGAAATCCTTTTGGCACGCACAGCTTAGCACATTGCAGGTAGGTTGCAGCCGAGGAAAATCGGTTGCTTGCACGCAGCACAAGGCACACTCGGACCGGATGCGAATATCAGTCTCTTCGGCCAGTATCATGCCCTCCATTTTTGCCTTGGCCTTGACAGCGCTCTCACATGGGCGTGACGGGATAGCTGTCAGGGAAGAAGTGCCTGGCCGCATCACTAGTGACCCCGGGGCGCGGGCGGTTGGTGTGGGGCCGCTTGCAGATCTACCCCGGCGTCTGGGAATGCTTTTCTTTGCTCTTTGCTGCTGTTTCTTTCTCATCGTCATCTCGAATCGAAGATGGAGTGGCTTCGGTGATGTTTGTCATTGATCTTGAATCATGGTCATCGACGATAAGGGTCCTCCGAGTCGAACAAACCAACACCATGGTGAGACCCGCGTTTTCACCCGTACCAGACCCTCTTCATTCTCGTTTCTGGTCAGGACACTGGTGTACTGCGGCGGGCCATCGTGGTTGTAAACAACACCGGACACGAAGTTCCTGTTCATTCAGAGCTAACGAGTGAGAACTGCGACAAGCCGTTCGGTTAGGCCTCCATAGCCATGCATGGCCAACCAACCTCTCAGCTGGCCAAAAGGGCAGGATGTTACTGTAGCATGAAAATACGTTAACCAGAGCAGTCCATAACGGAGAAGAGCCCGACCAGACCTCGCGGGTTTGACTGGTCGATGTTCCGCGTATGTAGGTTTCAGAGATGCCGGCCGGCTATGTGAAAAGATGGTATCCAAAAGTGTAATAAGTGATACGTAGGTAGAAGTCTCAACAGTGTGATTGCATACGTTGCCGAAAGGCCATGGGGCGGGGAACGGGACAAGCCTACCATGTCTCCCATGTCTGAGGAAGTTTAATATTGAAAATCGATCAATGCTTCTGTGATGCATGACGAGAGGTTGCCATCGCACAAATCTTGTCCAACTTGGCCGTGTCCAGTACAACTTTCATTGTTCACAATGAGACGGAGCTAGAGGTAAGTAGGCAGGTAACACTCCAACGTGGCAAGCCACAGGTCCTCGGGAGAGTGAAAACGACATATCTCTCTTCCTGTCTACCCATTGCATCACACACCTCACACAGTTCCTTGATGTATAGGATGGATTCCGTGCACGGTGTCCCCTAGTCTCAGGACAGCAGCGATGGGATGTCCGGCAGCGCAGGCTAATAATAAGCGGGAAAAGAGCGAACGTGATGGGATCATCATCAAGGATGCCTTGCCCGTCCCGCCTGCTACCACGGACTGTGCCTGTCTCGTATCCATCTACGACGTTGATTGAGTAGGTGTTTCTACTATATAATTGTCAGCAGAGGAACGGCAACACTTTCACTCAAGGCGGCAAGTTTTGCTTGTCCAGAGAAGTTCTCATCTTGACAGAGTATAAAGAATACAGGGTATGAACTGATAGATCCTATCGCGACGGATCAGACCATCAGCAAACCAAGCAAGAGGTTGATGTTGCAACTGGGCGCGGACTTGCAGCTTGGTTGGGGATAAAGACACGTTGGATGGTCCGAGCGGCGTCTGCACAGCAAGATATTGGTAGCGCTACAGTTAAATCGACTATAATTGTACAACAAGCGGGAGGAGACTGACTACGAAGAGATAATATTGTACGGCAAGGCACATCCGGTTTTCAGTTGTGACTTAAAGTTTGCAGTTTGCAACCACACCTCTTTCCAATTGCATCCATCTCCATTCCCACTGCACCCTCTTTCCCTTACTACAAGCGACCTCGTCTCCTCCAGAGCAACAACCAACAACCCGCAACTCGTCCTCTTCTGTCATCTTCACTCAACTAACTTCCAGTCCTACAGAGGAACAGGAACACATTGACACCCACATCTCCCCACCCGATCCATTGCAGAGTTTGGAACAGGAGCTCTACCCCAGCAGCCCAGAACCCAGCATTATCACCATGGTGACGCATTCACCCTCACACTTCTACCCCGCCATGTCGTAGCGAAGCGGAGGTTACATAGTGTCCCGCTGCAGATGTAATTGTCCATACCATCATGGACGTCGGTTTGTTGTCGTGAGGAAGGTGAGGTTGAAACGAGGATGGATGTCATCTCGCCTCCGCATCCTTCCCTTGCTGCCCGCGCCACCATCCAACACGCGAGTCTGGGGAAGATGCTTGCTCTTTCACAACGACCTATCCATCCTTCGTTGAACCGTTGCGCTTGAAGGATCCACCCTGGACCTGCACGACTTGGCGACAGTATTTGCTGCCAATGTCAATGACAGGTTCCAAATCCTGCCTTCGACAGGAAAGGCATCCACGTCGTTCTACGACCTGAGGAGCAGTGCCATCGTCACCGGATTTGTACCTTACAACCCCATTACATACATGATATGTGTTATGGTGGAACCGCAGTTGACGACTGACGACGTCGTGCTCCAGCCGTGTTCCGGTTTTGCCGCCCCTTTTTGAGCAGCACCTTTTTGAGCAGCACCATGAGCGCTGCTGCCATGGCGAGTTCTCTGGACGCTTGTCCCGCGATGTGCGGACATCGGCCGGATATCAAGCAGGGAGTTTCTTGGCACAGGTCGATGGTCTGTCATTGGCAGAAAGTGTAAGCCACCATAGGATAAACACTCTCCTGGATTGGCCTTCATCTACGACGACAGTCCTCAGCGCAGATACTCACAAGCCAGAAGAAGCACGACGTGATGCTGTCCTGTGCATGAGATCTGGGGAACATATCATCAACTTGATCCTTGTTCTTGTTCAACCCACGTTTTCAGCCGTCCACCGCCATACATGTTGTGTTGCAAGTCAATTTGACAAGTCACCCCAGGCGGCAAACAGATGGTCCGTGAGAAAATGACAACATCATAGCTGACGGGTAAGCGACCGAGGAACCTGGAAATCTAACATCGAAGAATACGAGGGAAATACAAGGGGATAAGCGGTACATCGCTATCCGCCAATGTCTCACATTTCATGCGTTTTGAGCTATCGGGCCTGGCAATGGCGATTCTTCAGAACCCTTGAAGAAATATCTGTTTAGCAACTCCAACGGTCCCATAAGCTTGGGACCAACAACGAGCCCAATCAGCGGATCGACCACAGCCGTTCCTCCTCATTAATCACTTCAACTTTTACCACCTGAACCCTTTCCCCTCCTCGCTCACACAGCATGTTGTATTCAAGAACCTCACCAACTTTGGTTGCAATCTTGGCTTGTCCGTGCCACATCTCGGCATGATTTGCTTTGTCGTTGGTCTGGGGAACATTATGGGTTGAGCTTACATACGTTTCAAGCTAATATCACACGCAAACGATTAAGAGGTGAAATTCCCACCATATCAACGTGGACCTCTCTGTAACGGCATGGATAAAGCTACGCTACCGAAACTGGGGATGAAAGCCAACTCCTCTCACCAATTGCATCATAGGAAGTGGCGGACCTTCTACATCTGGGCCAATATGATGCTCACAAACCAAGCCGGCCTGAATCTCCAGACATGATCGTACATATGACCGGTATATCAGCGCTCTTATGCTTTTGGACCACCGGCGCTGGGTATCGAAAGGCTCAAGGACTTTATTGCCCCCCTCCTACAGGCTCTGGAGACTGTGTCACCCCTGTGCATACTTACTATGCCCCGTGGGTCGCATCAGCCTGCTCAAGATCCCATCAAATATCACGCTGGCCGTTTTATGCGTGGTGATGGGAGACTGGGTTTCGGCGGTGCTGTGGCACTGGAGGTTCGGCTCCAAGTGCCGGACTGTCTGAAACTCTATCAAATTCATGACATGCTCTGCCAGTCTTCTTAGAATGAGCCACCTCCTCATTGAAAGCTCTAACTAACAATCTAGTGGAAATACGTGGAAACACAAGTGTCGTGAACAAGCCGGCATCCCGATATTCCTAGACCGGGTATTGGTCCTAAAATCGGTTGATCGACTGGCAAAGGGGCACCGTACGAGGCAGGTACCCTTTCCCACCAGAAGACGCGGATGTGCGAGGCACAGAAAATCCTATCAATGACCTGGCACGAAAGACTTGAAGGGTCTGGCCCTAGATGTGTTCACACCGTCGCATCGTGTTACCTCTTGCGAATGCCCAGGCCATAGCAAAAACATCCAATGATCTATCATGCACAGCAAGAAAGGAGACGAAAAGGCGCATCTTGACAGCACATATCATTAAATCGCCAGACAGCTCCAATGTGAAGGGGATCAGTCGACGTGATGCTGCCCAGCACCGGGGTAAGCACACCAACTCTAAGACTACCGTGCAAACTAAGTAAGGGTTCGCTACCATGCAAAGGAGGTCACTACACATGCAGTAAAAGACGCCAACAGCGATCACCAGGAGAGCATGACGCTCCGCACTCCCCTTTTCCAGAGCTCTTTAAAGGGCGTTAAACCGTTCTTGCAATGGTTTCGGCAAGTAGATGCTCCGAAGGTTCCAGCCAGGCATAGTGAATCCCGGGATTTACGGGTCGATACAACTTGGAGCCCTAGCTGCTCTGCTGACTGAGCCCGGCCGGCGAGCACAGAAACAGAGACAAGCTAGAGGGGTGTCGATAACATTTCAGCATCCAGAGACAATGTCGTGGTCCGTGGCGCCCCCTTCGGCTGGTTACACCCACCCTAGAACCCCCAGCTTGCCCAGCTTGCCCAGCTCCCCAGGTCTCACGGTGTTTCGCAGCGGCCCTCAGCATTGGCGTCTGGATCAGGGGACAAAAACATGCGCTAGAGTGAAAGGCTTCAGGGCAGCGAGGCAGCTCGCTGTTGCTCATCACACAAGATCAGCCAGTCCACATGTATGTAGAGAGCTTCATCATAAACCTGACCCAGCTTCATTGGAGATGCTATACCAACCTCGTTTTATTTCTTTCCAATTATTATAGAACTGTAGCACCCATCCCACCATTGCCTGTTTTCCCTCTTCTGTTTAGCAGTCGACGGGCTGTACGCAAATTACAGGGGCGGTTGGAAAAAGAGGCCAGAAGACACCAGGCACGCCGGCGGCCGGGCCCCGTCATGTTGCAGAAACCACGGGGCCATGGTGCCGCCAAGACGTCGCTTCCGGGGGCCAAGGCGTTTGCTGGTCGCCTGGGGTTGGCTGACTCCCGTAGCTTTGCGGGAAACCGAATAGTCCTTTTTTGTGTGTCCCTCACCAGTTTCCCCCTTTGTACAGCCGGGATCCATGGTGTTCCGTACGGACGACTACATAAAGTTGCTGAGTACATATTTCCTTGATCCCGAGTGGTAGTAATGAGCGGGCTTTCTCCTCCGTCACAGATGGGAAAACTACGAGAGTGGAGAGAGGAGGTGCCTCGCCTGGGCAATTACAGATCCACAGTCGATTTCGACTCGCTGCCCGCTTGGACTGATAAAGCTGGCTGGGGGCTTCTTGCCCGGATTGCAGAAAGCAAAGCAACCAGCAACGACAGCGTGGAAGAGAACTGATGGTGGAGGAGAAGAAGAAGCATGGGACGCGAACGACCAGTAGCCAGCGGCCCAAACGGCCAACGGCGAATAGGACAGCCACAGCGACAAGGAAGAGAAAGCAATAATAAACTGCACCCTATAGTCTGGTCAGTAGTCCATCCTGGATGGCATGGCACCGCACCGCCTGTCCCCACCCGTGGTGATAGGTACTGCGTAGCCGTAGGGAGGTCGGCCGGCTGGTACTGTAGCGTTCGATGGGGGGTGTATGTTTGGTCCTAATGTATGTATGTGGTGAGTATTTTGGGAACTTGCCCTTTTACCTGGTTGCCGTCGTATTCTTATTCCCAGAAGGCCGTTGCAACTTGCCCGGCCTCGTCTCTGCGAGCTCCAGATATACATACTTTTACTTCCCTATTCCCTCCCGCCCTCTGCCGCTTCTCGGTCCCGTTGAATTTCTCTTCGCTTCTGCTTCCCCCCCTCGCTCCGCTTTACCTCTTTTGTTTCCTTGGCCTGCCCTCAACCCCATTCCTCCACTCACCACTCGCATCTCCGTTTGCTTGTTCGGATTTGTGGTGAGGCAGTGTTTTGACTGTTTTCTGTTGCGAACTCTAAGTCGGTCGTTGCCTCTGTCCCTCTCAGTCTTGGGTCTTGTCTTTCGTTACTTAACCAAGTAAAATCTCCTCTCTGTCTGTCTGGTCCCTAGAACTACAGACCTATCCACACAGAGTTATCATTGGATTAAAGGCCAAGCATTCGAACAAGTCGTGCTGCGGTGGACGCACTCTAACTCCCTCGGGTTTTTCATGTGGCTCCTCCCGGCCCTCAGCAATTCGACATCAACAGCAACGAGGTCCACCATACATACCGAAATACTCTTTCCTCATCTGGCTATTCGCAGTACGACTCGCAGTACGACTACCGTGTCGACAGACTCCCATCACATCCGGCAACGTCTATCATCCCAGTCCACACGTTTTATAGTACAGAACACAGGCATTCTTGGATCGACGACGGCCTTTGACGGGGAAGTTTGCGTGATCCAGAGTGGAAACCTACCCGACCCCTCGAGTTGAGCTGTCAGCTCGCCGATACGCTAAGGTCTTAGCCCCGAACGATTATTGTCTTGTCGGGATCCCCAACCGCAAGCGACAATAACAGCTTCTCGGTTACCCCCATCACGAAGATAAATAGTCGACATGTATCAGCCCGAATCTGCAGCATATATATCTCTCTCGACGGGATATAGTAATGCACACGGACTTCCCGACTACACATTCGAACATACATCAATAGGTGGTGGTGGTGGTTATGCTGATGGTCTCGAGGGTCTTGGTGGTCTTGGAGGTGGAGGCGGCAGTGGTTCAGGTGGATATACCGTCGCGGGCGGCCCGGGAGCAGCCGCTACAACAGCAGGCGCCGCCGCTGCTGGGTCAGCAATAGCTGGGACCGCAAGGGCAATCTTCAGTCCAGGTCCAGGGCCCAGCATCAGCGGCAATAGCGTCGGCGGCCCCGCATCTGGACCTTTATACACCCACGCCAACTCGTTCCATTCCCATCACTCCTCGCACTCGTTACCACCGCACCACGGCAACCACGGCGGGCACAGCCAACACCACCAACACCAACAGTCGCACAGCCCGCTCTCATACGTCTCGCATTCGCTCTCTCCCAGTGCTGGCGGCAGCACAAACCCCTCCTCGCCAGCTTCCATTTCACAGCTTCCCCCACAACAACAAATAATACAACAGCAACACCATCATCATCACCATCAACAACAACGGCAATACCAGCACTCCCAATTCGATTCTCAAATACCACGGTATCAATCACCGTCGTCTATCCATCAACAACATCACATCAAAATGGAAGCAACCGGCGACGATCACAGCGACCTGGCCGCAGCCCAAGGGTACCAGGAGTACCAGCCTGAGCTCAATGTAAGAAAATTGCTGCCCTGGATTTCGCCCACAGCCGTCATCGCCCTCATCCGGTCCTGCTTCAGTTTCTTCACGTGTGTGCCGTTACTTACATGGGACCGTACGTATGTATAGGGTCTTCCTGTTGGCGACAAATTACCAAGCACAGCCATCACGGAAGAATACGCCAAGGCCGATCCCGTTTATGTCCAGAAAACGAGGGTGAGTACTGCTATTGGAAAATCGAAAGTGGGTGCGGCATGTGCTAATTGTGTCTCAGTCCCTGCCCGCGACATACTCCCATTACCGTCCGATGCTTGGGGATGGCAACTGCGGCTGGAGAGGTGAGGCTTGGTCGTGATAGCTCGGGGCAGCAGCTGGGGCCGACGCTATACTGCGAGTTTGAGTGCTGACGAAATGTGCTCTCTAGCAATCGGCTTTGGCTACTTTGAGACCCTGATCAAGCTCGGCAACAAGGCCCAGGTGGATGCTGAGAAAGAGCGTCTAGAGAGTCTTAATGAGTACATCCAGCACCACGGTGGCTTTGACCCTATGGTATTCGTGGACTTTGTCGAGGAAACAGGCACCCTCCTTCAGAGAGTTTCAGACAAGCTCGATGTCCCTGAGGAAGCCATGGTTGAAGTTGTGGCAGCCTTCAATGACGTAGGCATCTCAAACGCCATCATCTATCACCTTCGCCTGCTCGCAAGTTCCTGGCTCAAAGAGAATCGTGCCAGTCACGAGGCCTTCATCACTACGGACGGCGGTCTTGACAAGTACTGTCAGCGTGTGATTGAGGTACCCAATGTTGAGATCGAGCAACTGGGCTTGCAGGCACTGGTCAATGTGCTTCTGAAGCCCATCGGTTTCGTCTTGAAAATCGCTTATCTGGACCGTAGCCCCGGCTCTGAGGTTAACACCTACAGCTTCCCCGAAGAGGCAATCAGCCAGCCGACATTCCCCCTCGACCCCGTCATCTGCCTACTTTACCGGCCCGACCACTATGACATACTCTACCCCGTGGACCCAACACCTCCGCCCGCGCCTACGAACATCCAGGTTTTCCGAGCCACCATCCCCCAGTACGAAATCACATCCGCTCCGCCATTCACAGCCGCTGGAGACTACGGCCTCCTTGCAGCACTACCGGGCTTCAGCTCCTCTCCCTCACCACTTGGGGCGCTGGGCGTTGGACTTGGGTCACCGCTTGGCTCGCCGCTTGCGCCTTTTACCCAAGCCCCGGCATCATCTTGGATGCCTGCCCCTTTCGGAACGGAATCACTCCAACCAGTAGCCGCCTCCCTACCAATCGCCGCAGCGGCCCCTCCCCCGCCACCACCTCAGCAGACGCATCCGTTGAGGTTTAGCGAATACTGCCAGATGCCCGAGTATGTCGAGAACGACACATGGCGCGAACCGACGTTCCAGACGTCGACATTTAAGAATAGCCACTTCAACGTCGCGCATTACAATAACCCCAACTTCCAACCGGAGGAGTACAAGCCGGAGAATGACGAGTATGATCCACCACCAAGGAGTGGGCGGAAGAGAGGGAGTGTATAGATGGTTTACCATGGAGAGGACGAGCATTACGGTTGAATTTGAGAGGGACATGAAAGCATACAGAAAAAGGTCATGAGGAGGTGCTTACCCCATTTCACTTTACAAACCGGAACTGGACGGCAAACATTACGCTTGCTCCGGGGCTTCAATTACGGCGGCCTGCATTAGGGGAGTTTGGTTCTTCATATCGCTTTTTTCCCCATGTCTTTTTCACAAAGGTTAGAGGCCTGAGCAACAGGGTTACACAGGGGAGTTTGAGAGAGAGAGAGAGAGCAGGGCGAGACTTTTTAAAAAGGCGACGAGCGTTCTTGTTGAGGAGCTTAGCTGGCGCAATATTACTTTTCATGACTACTGTTCAACGCTGTATGTCTGACTTTGTGATTCTGCTTTCGGTCATCAACACTTGCTTTGCCGTCGTTCAAATTTGCTACGCAAAGAAATAAGACGGAAGATCAGCATCAACCAGCCACCTGGTTCTTCTACAGCATGGTAAGCATGGCAGCATGACACAACCGCCATATGACGATCATGTAACGCGAGTCCAGTATCAAACAAGTACCGGCTTGCCTTGCCCTCTCCTACCTACCCTACCCACCTAGGTTATCCTGCCGGTCCCAGGTAGCCTCAAGCACTAAATAACCAGCTAGCTACTCGAACCTAGCTGCACCGCCGATCGACAACACCCCCTAAAACAAAAGTCCATCGGGCATAGATGTACAAAATTTCTTCTGGAAGCACAAAAAAAAAGACGACCGTCAAAGGAGTGCAGCGATTAACTACCGTAAGCGCTTAAGAACCTTGTTATGTATGCAAGGAGCAAATCTCCAATGGGAGGAGTGACACTTCATCAAGCATGAGCATGACAGGCAGGTTGTGTCGTGCCTGTGCTGTGTTGTGTGCCGTTGTGGTGTGGTTACTGTGGTGGTACTTAGATCAGATATCGGAGGGCCTGGAGCTAAAGCAAGARGGGGGGTGGGRGGGGGCTGTGGTTTCCGGGTACGTTAACCGGTCGGTTTTGTGTCTGTCAGTCAGTCCAGCCAGTGTGCCCTGGATGGGATTTTCGTTCCTTGTTGTTATGGCGGCTTGTCAGGCGGGGTGGGATTGCCGGGGGTGGCAGTGTCAGCTATTGCCCGCTGATGAAACGCGGTAAAAAAATAAAAATAAAAAAAAAAACGTTGATTAGTTCCGATGTAGCTTGGAGGAAGGAACTTCATTTCGAGGTCTTGCTAGATGATTGTTTGGAGCCTGGTGGAAGTGCTTCTACATTCCCCAAGCAGACTCGCGAAAGAAGCAGCAGATCGCCGTCTGGAGAGATGAAAAGCCCGTCATCAATCACTCCCTGTCCTCGGATACTTTCTTACTGGGAGGGTAGCTGACACCCTTGCCTACTATTGGTATAGTACCGTTCGTTGGTCATAGAGATAAGGGGTTGTGACTAATGTATGTTTATACAATGCTATGCTTTTTCTACCACAGTATGCTTCTCTCTAATCATATACATGTGAGATTTTGGGTTATGTACAATATTGACCTTCATCTACGAGAGGAAAGTAGAGACCTCTCCTACTTCCTACTTCCCGCTATTATCTCTCCTACATCTTTCTCTCGATCTAATTCCTCCCTAATCAGCCTCACAAACTCCCTCTCCTCCTCTCCCACCTCCCCTTGTGTAACCTTCCCACTCCCACTGACCAACTCCTCCAACAAGCTCACCACCTCATCCTCCCCCACCGTCTTCACCTCCTCAACACCAATATTCCTCGCCAAGTTCTCCGCCCAAGCACCCGCCACAGCAGGCGGGTTCAACGTCCCCTCATACCCTTGCGTAGCCTGCGCATCACCCTTAGCCTTGTCCAACTCCCCCCTAACACTCGTCACCGTCTTCCCTTCCAACCCACACGCCACAAACCTCGCCCAGGGGTTTGATGCCTCCGACGTGACTTCCGGGCCGGGCATGTCCACGTTGATGGCCGTGCCGAGGCCGGAGACGTGGCGGCGGAGGTGGACGCCCAAGGCGGCGATTTTGGCTAATGGGCTCCCATCCTCACCTATAGACTCCTCAGTTCCAGCCAGCGCACATGCCTCCTCCCTCTTCTCCCCCTCCTCGGTCTCTGTTGAAGGTGCCCAAGCAGCCCCACTCCTGACCCAAACCCCCGGATCCTCCGTCGTGAAAGCCTTGAGACCAAATGATTTTAGGAGAGTGGAAATGGTCGTTTTTTCTAGGAGACGCGTGTAGCACCGCACCGTGTACTTGTTGTGTTTAGACGAAATCAAGTCCAAGATCGGCCAGAGGACGACCTGCCCTGGGCCGTGGTAGGTGGTTAGGCCGCCGCGGGGGGAGTGGAGGATTGAGACTGGGAGTTTAATTTTCCCGTCTTCCCCATCTATTCGTTGATATGGTGCTGACGTTAATGGTGATGACCCCGAAGCTAATAGTGAAGATGGGTAATGCACGGGAGCTGATAGACGTGCTGCTTCATCATCGGTGAGTGGACTGGTTTGGCGCCGGCCTAGGGTGTAGGTGGGCAAGGGGGTGAAGGAGATTAGCGTTGGCGTATAGGGTTTTGAACCGGGACGGTTGTCCTTGAGGTCGAGGAGGGAGCGGCGGAGGTGGTCTTGCAGGCGTGAGGCTAGGACGTAGGGAGGGTAGAGGGATGGGGCCCGGTAGGGCAGGCGGAGGTGCAGGAGACGCATGTCGTGTTTGGCTGTCTTGTCTTGGCTCTGGTATGGATATGTGACGCTATGTGAAATGCTATGCGTGTGATTCGATTAATGGATGAATGGATGGTGGATTTGTTGGGAAGGTCAGATCTCCATGCTCGTTTTCGGATGAACCTGTACAATCCAGCCCTGGAAAGTTCGTGGGCGCGGTATGTACTTGGAGCAAGCACTTTACTCCTTCAAGTTGGTCAACTAGGATCTTACGGCGGGTCAACATCGCGAGCGGTGTTCAAGGTGATAGAAGTGGGGCAAAGAAGTGGTCGTTGTGCGTGAGCTCGAAGTGTTACTCTCCACCTTTGCAGTGAAATGGCCTCTAAGGCCAATCAATACCCCTGTTCTCTTCCCTGCTTCCGGTCAGTGTGATGCCGGTCACCGGCCGGTAGGTTCCGTAAAGTGGAGTATGAAAGTATGTCTCAGACGGACGGAAGTTGCCTTCACCTACCCCCGAAACCGACCATTTCGCCGACTCCTTTCTCCGGTCTCATTTTTTGCGCGCAGTGGATCCATAGTTCGCTTTCTCTGACTTTCGTTAGTGCAACGATTTTTCTGTACGCTAGCTAGGCCGTGCCTGCTAGCAGGGCTGCGCTACCACGACCGGCCTAGGAAGGAACAATCCAGGCACGCGCCAGTTGGGTGACAGTGACGCAGGAATCCAGCGGTGCCCCCTCCTGCCTTGGGCCCCAAAGTCGACAAGACCAGTGGCAACGGCAGTCATTGCGATAACTGTATCTAAAAGTTGCAACCATGATAATCTTCACTCGAAACGGCTAGACAAAGTGCAAGAAGTGCAGTGGTCTGACTTGGGGCATGAACTGAAGATGTTAACATTAACTACCAAACCGCTGGAAACCCCACCGTTCCTTACCTTAAACTCCACAGCGGGCTTGATTCGCGCTAAAGACGGGATGCAGCCTTGGCATCATTTTCTGCGAATTTACGTTCACGCCCTCCCTCCTCGAGGCTACTAACTACACACTCACATGGCACACAGTATACTTACCTATGATACCCACCACTTGTACTCGCACCTTCTGATATGACGTGGAGATTCAATAACAAAACTTGAGTAAAGGTCCGACCACAGATATTGGGATTCTGCCTCAAATGCGTCAAAGGTGATATCCTCCTAGTTTGGGTTTCTGAAACCTGATTATACAACTCTTCAGTTTCACCTGACCAAGATATGTGCCATAAGTCTGGCCAAAGACATACTCCCAGTCTCTTATTTTCACCAATTCGACATCCCTTATCAGTTTTCGGTTCTTCCATGCATCGTTCAATATGAGTGGCTTGCTTGGGTTCCCTTGCTCAAGCTTCAATGGCTTTCAAGGAGTGTTGAAGATGAGAAGTCGAATAACACATCTCTAAAGCTGCCGGCACGCTCTTATCATGTATGGCGACGATACTGGATCAATATCTGGAAAGGTGATAGTTCCTGACAGCTGCAATGGGTATGTCCTTATTAACGCTAAAATCCTGAAGTAAAACAAAAGCCTAGTCCGCTCAGCTGTTATCCCACAACCTCCTGAGACCGGTGAGGGCTATCAACATAGCCTCATCAGTCCTGATACCTCTGCTACCCTGGTTTGGCAAGACGTTAACCCAGTGCTCGAACAGCTCCTTCGTACGGGGGCCATGAATGCCGATCTTGCTCAGCTCGGGGTCGTTCATGGCAGCGTATTCGAGGCCGCGCGGACCACCGAATGCGACAAGAAGATGGGTGAAGTTGGCCTCCTTGTGCTCGGGGAAAGCTCTGTGCAGGGACTGTCCACGCTCTGATGTACCGATGCTCAAATCGTAACCTTCCTCGTAAGGACTCTGGGTGAACACATCGGAGAGTGTCGCGGCCTTGCGAACCGTGTAACCCCAGAAGTAACCGCCTTCGGTCCTGGGAACCGCGGGATGAACAGGTTCTGGCGATCCGTACTCGCCCACGGGCATCTTCAACGTAACTCGTGTCTTGGGAGGGAGCTCCTCGTCAATGGTGACTGTGTCTTCGAGGCCAATGTCGACAACGGTTCTACAATGGAGTTAGCCAACTGTTGTGTCTGCACCAGGGACACCTCAAACTAGGGGAAGCTTACCCCTTGCCGCCCTTGGGCTGAGCCTCCAATGTCAAGCCTTCGCGATACGGCATCCACTCGCCCTTGTACGGATGATGTGGCATGTCGAGGTTGGGAAGCAAACCCTGAGACCTGAGGTTCGGGTGCATGGGAAACAGGAGCTTGCGCATAAAGGGCGGTGTTTCAAGGTAGTTGAGGAGATGATCGAGGAAGTGCGCGGGGTCCACATCGCCGGTATAGCCTTCGTGATCGGTGCTAGCAGGTCGAGACTCGACCGGGCTGTCGTCGTAGATGACAATCTCGTCAACGGAGAAAACCGCGCAGGCTCTCGCAATACGGCCTGCCCATGTTGTTCTTTGTTCACGGGTCACGCAATCGGTGATGACACTAGTAGGTACCGCAACTGAAATGGTCCAATCTCTCGCGGCGGTAGGCTTGAAACGTGCTGGCTTGGCAGATGCTGCGCTGAGGGAAGATGGTTGGCGTCCAGAACTAGGAGTCTCGTCGGCATCAATGCGACGTCTCTGTGGCAAAGGTTAGTTACCATGTAATTCGATCAGGTCACTGGGGGAGAACAGATATGGTAGAGATATGGAAGAGAACTGGAGGAAGATATGAACAGGAATGAAATGCGCATGGGAGGAAAGCGGTGGACGACAAAGTAAATACAAGGCTGAATGGGGATATGATCCTGTCTCAAGATCGCCCAGAATTACAAGCCAATGTCACCAGTGCCAATGCCATCTCCATGAACTCCATCATCACCGAGCGCTGGGACATGATATCATGGCTGAGATCACAAAGTATCCGATCCTTTGCGCCGAAGCTCTTCCTCAAGACAGACTCGCGAAGCTTACCTTGTATGAGTGATCTTGCGGGGGTCCCATCTTGAAGTGTGTGTCTGAGTGTTCACAGAACAATTGATTGGGAAAACGGGAGGATGAATGGGCTGTACGGCGGATCCTTCGTTGCAAGGACGACGATAACACAAGAGTTTTTGGAAGCTGATTCCTGCGGATTGGCGGCAGAATTCCAGAATTGAAATGGAAATCTTGACCGCCTTCTTATCTGCGTGCCAAACTGATTCTAGAACATTGATCATAACCCTAACCCGCCAGTTACTGTGAATTACAGCCGGGCATCCAGGTCCGGCTCTCTTTCATTGGCCTCCCCTAGCAACTCCCTTGTACAAGCGCTTACATCGTCGTCATCCCGGATACACACAAAGGCCAGATCACGAGAAGACATCTATCATCGCTACCGCACTAAACATCATCGCGCGGTCGTTTCTATCACTGGAAACCTTCAGAAACCCCTAGATTTCGAAATGAGCGCTACAGTTAAAGTTGGATCTTCAACGCAATGGCATCAGATCTTAAGCTCGTCAGCCATCGTGGTCGCGGACTGTAGGTCACTTCACTCCACCGTCTATGCATGAGGACGACTCTGCAAAACAAGTGCCAGGGCAATGTCGCTGACCTTTTTCTAGTCTATGCCGACTGGTGTGGTCCTTGCAAGATGGTCGCTCCAGTGTTTGAGTCGCTGTCGACCAAATACTCCAAACCCAACAAAATCACATTCTGCAAGATTGACGTCGACAGCCAGCAGGAAGTGGCCCAGCAGTATGGCGTGCGCGCCATGCCGACCTTCCTCATTTTGCACAACGGCTCTGTGATCGAAACAATTCAGGGAGCCAACCCACCAGCTCTTACCGCCGCTGTTGATAAGGCTGTCAAGTTGGCCGGCGGTGCTGCGGGTGGTGGTGCTGTGTTCAAGACCGCCGGACACCGACTCGGAGGCAGTGGAGTAGCCGGGTCTCGCCACGGGACGTCAGTGGTCCGTCCTTTCAAGTGGGATTTCAACAGCTTGATCAAGACAATCATCACTTTTATTGGACTCTATGTCACCTCGCTGTTTTCGGTAAGAGATCATTACCGCCCCTTTGGAATCTGGACAAGATTTACTAACAAGGCCCTCATTCAGCTTGACCCATACAAGGCGGCAGAGAACTCCCCGTTCAACAAGAAGAATCCTCCACCGCAAGCACAGTCATCTACGGGCCGTGCTGCTGGGAAGAAGCCTGCGCCGCGTGCTACGTTTAAGACGTTGTCTGACCTGGGCAATTAAAGTTGGTGACCCGAGCAGTGATGTGTCGTTAAGCGTACGGTAGCATGCTGGAGTAAACGGCGTCGAGGGCGTTTCGGATGGGCGGCACTTGGTCTTTTGGTGTCCTCGCTCACGCAGTTTTTCTGGTTTCTTTTGCCCCTTGGAAAATCAAACTTCTTATTAATCACAAGTAACATAGTACCATCCATTGCCTTTCTCGTGTAGTTGCCACCGTGACAACCCCTCTTCGTGTGAATAGGGGGCCGATGATAGGCCACTGTCACGTGTGAACGTGTGGTCCGTGTATCCACTAAAACTTAGGCTAGACAGACGACCCTTCTGTGCGAAGAAGAACAATTTTTTGTTCCCCGAAACCTTTGAACATCCTCGAGCAGACATATCCTTAAGTCCCGGCGATTCAAGATGCTTTCGGCGGGTAGACTTCAAAACCGATGCCCTGGCTGTAGGCAGCAGGTCTTGAGCTTTTACGATGCTCTCCTACAGCAGCGCACCAAGGTAGCTACCCAGCCACTTTTACGCCCATCCCCCGCCAGTCCCGCAGCGCGTCGCGGTTTGGTTCGACATCTTTCTTCCACCAGATCAGTTTTCCAAGAAGCGACACAAAGCACTGCCGGCGCTACCTCGACAGAACCCCCAGCCGAAGACCCCGAGTTAAGCCGCGAAGACGCCGATTACGATGCCGAAACGTTCGTACGCCAAGCACGTCAGACATTCAAGCACACGCTTCCCTATGGCTACTTTACGGAAGAAGAATACAAGATCTACGAGCGACTATACGGCGCACCACTTCGCGAGACAGTACCAGAGGATGTCGGAATACCTCAACTTGGCGGTGTAAAGGTCGGAGGGCAAAACGGGCCACAGCGTACTCTGTTTATGGAAACTGAGTCTGGACATTTCGAAGAGGTCGAATATACCATCGAGCAGCCTCCTGTGGAGGAAAGCGATGTAGAAGCCGTCGCAGAATTACGCCCCCTTACCGAGGCTCAGATCGATTACCTAAACGTAACGGCCAACAACAAACGCGAGTTCGCTGCGCTGATGAGACTGCAAAGGGACTTTGAGGCGGCCAGTCTTCGCCCGCTTGAGGAGATTGTGGAGGAAGAGGAGGTTCAACAAGAGGAAGAGGTGGAACACTTTGAGGAGGAAAAGGGTTTTGAAGAGGAGGAAGAAGGGTGGCTCTTGCCTGAGCAATCTGTCAACGACAGAATTCATCCTCATACCGCCATCGGCATCTTCAAGACTAAGCCGAGCACGCTGCTTCTTCCCAAGGCAACCTTTACCGAGCCTATTAAAGATCTTCTCAGCCGCACCAACCCGACCCACGTCCGCGAACATGCTGAAAAAGTCTTTGGTGGTCCGGGACTTCCACATTCACCGGCCACGCCGGCAACGAAGAAGAACCTGGGACAGAAGCCTGTGGCAATGCAGGCAGGCCATCATAGGATGAGCGCGATCGAGGCAGACACCTATATCACCACCGTCCTCCCTGGTCTTTATGCCACTACAACCAGCATCTTGGTTGAGGTCCGCAAGCGCCTTGGTTCTGATTGGCTTCAGGGACTCCTAACTAACGGTACGGGCCCGCGAGTTCTCGACGTCGGCGCTGGTGGAGCAAGTCTTGCTGCGTGGCAGGGGGTTCTGCAAGCGGAGTGGGAGCTTCTTCGCGAGCAAGGCAAGGTTCAAGGTCGCGAACCCGCTGGAAAGAAGACTGTCGTTGTGGGTTCCGAGAACTTGCGTCAACGTGTGTCCCGGTTCCTTCACAACACCACCTTCCTTCCCCGACTACCCGATTATTTGCATTCGGCCGAGGGAGCTGAGCGCATGCTCGAGTCTGGAGGAGGACCCGGGCAGAGAAAGGTTTTCGATGTCATCATCGCCTCTCATCAACTAATGCCCCTCGACAAGTCCTACAAGCGCAAGGATTTCATCGACAACCTTTGGACCATGCTTAATCCCGAGGGTGGTGTTCTCATCGTTTTGGAGAAGGGTCATCCCCGAGGCTTCGAGGCTGTCGCTGATGTCCGCGACCGTATGCTTAACGAGTTCATCATCCCGCCCGTCCCTGTGGAGACAGGCGAGGATATGACAGCGGTTCCTGAATCAGGGCGCATCCGCGAACCCGGCCACATCATTGCCCCTTGCACGAACCATACCAAGTGCCCCATGTACCTGACCCCCGGAGAGAGCGCAGGCCGCAAGGATTTCTGCCATTTCAGTCAACGATTCATCCGCCCTTCTTTCCTTCAGAGCGTCCTTGGCGCCTCGCACCGTAACCACGAGGACATCGAGTTCAGCTACATCGCCATTCGCAGAGGCGCCCACCCAGATGGTGTCAGAGCGTCGTCCACTGGATCTAACGTGACCGATTCTGCCTCATCGTTCTTCCAAGGCCCAGAAGCTGTGGATCGTGCCTTCAAGGGCTACGAAGACGTTGAAGCCGGCACTCCCCACGCCCTTTCTCTTCCGCGCAACGTCATGCCACCTCTCAAGAGCAAGGGTCATGTCACGCTCGACCTCTGCACCCCAGCCGGCACCATCGAGCGCTGGGTGGTTCCCAAGTCCTTCTCCAAGCAGGCGTACCACGACGCCCGCAAGGCCAAGTGGGGTGACCTCTGGGCCTTGGGAGCGAAGACTCGCACCCGCCGCGAGATCCGTCTAGGCAAGACCGGCAAAAACGCCGAGAACCTCGCTACGGATCTCAAGAACGCGGGCGACGGCGGCGTTCGCTCCCGTGAACTTGCTGGCCTCGGCAGCAAGAAGAAGCCTAGAGTGGTCGAGGTTACGGTCGATCCCAACACGAACAGAATCCTGGCTGCCAGCGAGAAGTATCCCAGCGGCAGAGCCCCGGTCGAGAGGCGGACGAAGAATGGTAAAAGGGTCAAGATGAACGACCTCATGGACGAGCTTCAGGACGACCCTCGTCATGGGAAGTATGTCGATCCTGACGATATTGAGGATGAGGAGTTCAGACGGGCGCCACTCCCGGAAGGATTTTTGGAGAAGGGATTGTTCGGTGACAAGAAGTAGAGGGGAAGTGAGCGAAGCCGCAGTGTGTAAGATATATGGATGCGAGATATGGAACACAGGTGTCCTTACAATACCCCTATGGAAGCAATATCAATTTTACAAAGCCGAATGTTCTCTGCAATAAGTCAGTGGATATCTTTGGATTAGTTTTGCTCAGCTCGAATAAGTTACGACTTCAATTTGTGTTGCCATGCCTTCTACGTAATGTTAGAGGCGCGAGCCTCTCGGCCCAGCCACTTGTGCCCCCACGCTGCGTGGTTTGGGAACAAGACCTCAAGGCAGACCGTCACACTTCTTGTTCGAGTCATTTGTCTTGTACAGTGCAGAGACCAATAAAGCCATCAATATGTTTGACATTCTGCGTCCCTGGTCAGTCTAGCGGTTTTCACTTCCCCATTCTCGGATTGCCAAATCCGGGGTTATCGTCGAGGCTGTTGCTGTGTGTGGAAGATGGACCCGACGTCTTGGATAGGTATTTCCCTGCGAATGCGAATGGTGGCTTGATGGGCTAAACTCTAAAAAGCTAGTTACCGCATCCAGTCAATGTGGTAAGACTCTTTCTATATCCGGTTCGCCAAAAAAGCAAACCGAAACACAAGTCGTCAGGCAGTCTCGCAGAGGTGGCGTAAGAGGCGGTACTGCGTACACAGCAGCAGCAGAGAGCGATTCCCCCTTTGCCGACTAATCGGGCCTCATCACGTCTCCAAACCCATGCCATCCCGTCCTCTCCTTTTGTTTCAACAAAACAACAACCAAGCCATTGTAAGGATGAACGACTCAACCCACCCGCCCTTGCTGCGCAAGGCAGATATGTGACCCTTTCATTCCATCCACGAGCCAATTGGCTCTAGAGGGCACATGAGACCAGGTGTTCCGGGTTGAGGCAAAATGATGCACTCCTACCTGGATTTTATACTCTCAAACGCTGCGCGTAGCCAGGAAACAGTTCGCCCTATCTGCAATGCTGGTGTGGGTTACCACGTTGTGCTGCAGGTAAGGGCGAGTTGAGTTGAGGAAGAAGGTTGTCGATGTTTGATTAAGTCCAGTTGATAATCGTGTTTGTGCAACAGCATACGAAGCACTACAAACAGGAAAGGTTCCAGGTCGTATCAGGGCAAGGTATATGAACACAAGCGCTGGAGTATATAGTCTCTGTGCCGTTACCACTCACTCAACTGGTCTAGCCAGTAAAAGGAAATTATATATATGTACAGAAGCGAGTAATAAATCGGTGAGATGGATAAATAGAAGCTGATGGTTGAGATTGGGAGAGATTGCAAGGGACGGTTTCGACCAGAAGGAGTTCAAGATTGATCCCTGAATATCAAATCGCCTTCCAATGTTAAGCGAGCATTTGGTCCCACACTCTTCTTCTTCCCGAACGGCATGGTAACTTGGTTCGTGCTGAAGGTTGGGGTGGGCCAGCCTGGCCAGTTTGTCGCACAATGAGTGGCTGGAACGCACCTGTTCGCTGCTGACGCTTGATCCACCTCACCTGGCCGACCCAATGTTCTCGCCCCCGTCGACCACAACTGCGCTGGGCGCGCAGCACAACTTCCACTTGTGCAGGCAGTGAGTGTGGGTGCCTGTGCGGTCCCCCGTCAAACCGACCCGTTCCAGTTGTTGTCGTCTTCACCTCGCACTGGAACTGCACCTGCAGCGGCCACTGGAAGGAAGGGCCAGCGGGCGCCCCTGCACTGTGCGGATAGGTAGACGACTCCTGCCTCGCTTCCAATCCAATTTCGCTGACTTCATCTCCGACTTCAGTTTCGTCCACAACTTGCGTTCTTCACTTGTACGCTGTCGACCAAACTCCCTTCGCTTTTCCACTGCACTTCCCGATCCCTTTTTGCCCTTCTCTTTTCCCTTCTTTCCGTCCCCGTCCTATTCTCATCCCCCGCCCGCTGCCTCACTCCCGGCGACTCACACTCTCTTGCGGCGGCACACACGCACAACGACACAGTTTCAAGTCTTCCAACTACTTTCCCTCGATTACGACCTGCCCAGCGTTCCCCGTTGCTGTACCCCAGAAACTCCGTATCGGCCTTCCTCTACCTTTCTGGCTTTGGCTCCTTTTCCACCGACACTACTGCAACCCCCATCGAGCCTCTGCTCCGTCGCCGCCGCCGCCGCCCCCTCTTTCCACTTCGTCATCATCAATTGGTTTTGCGACTTCCAGCAAGATATAGTTGAACGTCTGCGGCTCGTTTGTCCACAGTCTTTATTCTCTTCCCGTCGCCCGCCATCCTTATTCTCGGATTCGATCCCGGTAACCGTTGTCTTTGAAGAAAGTCAATTGGGGACATTCATCATCGAGTTCCAGACGCAACTAAAAGGGGCCCACCAATCCGCTCCATCGCTGTTCCTCGAGACTCGGAAACGGCAATACTGTAACAGCACAACAACTCATTTCTTTTCTTCTTCAAAACACCAGTCATAATGCCTTGTGGACTCGGAGGTTCGAAAACTGTGCAGCGCAAGCTCGTCTTGCTGTGAGTTAACACACCCCTACCTCGTCCTGTGTCGGATTGATCGGCGCGACATCACAATGCGTGGAGAGACTTTGGCTATGAGGTCAATTGCTGACTCAACCTCTTGGCAACAGCGGCGATGGTGCTTGCGGAAAGACCTCACTACTCAACGTTTTCACAAGAGGGTATGTTTGCGATTGAACTGCCAATGCCAGGCAATCTAAGGATATGCGCTCAACCTCCCGTCCAGCTATTTCCCCACTGTATACGAGCCGACAGTCTTCGAGAACTATGTGCACGGTACGTTCACAGAGCGTAATTGACCGAAGTGTCCTCCAATGCGATACTAATGCTCACCCAGACATCTTCGTCGACAATGTCCATATCGAACTGTCATTGTGGGATACCGCCGGTCAGGAAGAATTCGACAGGCTACGAAGTCTATCATACGGTAGGTTCTTCACAGTTCCCGGTAGCCGTTAACCGTATTATGCGAGCGACGTCTGACTTACGGTCTACTAGATGACACCGATTTGATCATGCTTTGCTACTCCGTCGACAGCAAGGACTCCCTCGAAAACGTCGAAAGCAAATGGCAAGGCGAGATTGCTGAAAACTGCCCGGGCGTTAAAATTGTCTTGGTGGCGTTGAAGTGCGACCTGCGCGAGGCAACCGAAGACGAGGAGGATGGCGGAGCCAACGAGGACGGGGCTCAGCGTGAGAAGAAGCCAATGATCAGCTACGACCAAGGCCTGGAAGTGGCTCGCCGGATCAAGGCCCTGCGATATCTCGAATGCTCCGCCATGCGCAATCGGGGAGTCAACGAAGCCTTCACTGAGGCGGCGCGTGTCGCTTTGTCAGTTAAGAAGGACCGGGAAGAGTCGAAGTGCGTGGTCATGTAAGACGGCTGGCCGAATAGCCCGGATTATGGCCCCAGCATAGGCCGTCCTTTCGAGCTTCGATGCTAGGCAATATTGCGTTTTATACGCAAGATCGACGCAGATCAGAGCACCGCTAGCAAACACGGGCAACCACATCTATGTCTCCCGACCAGCTCATTTACGCCATCGCCCAAGAAGGACGCCTATACGACGCCGATACCGGACATTTCTGTCCTACGATGCACACGATTTCACAACCAGCAGTGGTTCCCTTATCAACTTTTTGTTTTCCGCCACCGGTTTTCGCTCTTGTCTTATTGCATCTTCTGGACGCCTCTCTTCGAGTTATCAATATCCTGTCTCTCGGTGTGTTGTTGGGGGTGGCTGGTGGAAAATTGGAGTTTACAACAACAAAGTTTTGTTTCCTATTTTTCGTTTCTGCATTGTACATAATTTGGTCACTTTTTTTGAATCTGCATATACGGACGGACTAGTGGGGAAGGACTCTGAAGACATGTCGAGATGGACGCAGAACTCTTTCAACAGACGACATGGAGGGTTGAAGCGGCACAGGGTTAGGCTGGAGGAGGTTTGTTTGACAGCGGAAAATATAACTGTGTTCGAACGCTGATCTTGAGCTGCTTGGGCAGTCGCTGAGAGCTTGGTTTTGTGGTCTTGTTAATTTGATATAAAGAGGTCTTCGCAACGACTGTTTTGAGCAACATCATTAGGATGGGGTGTTGAAGTTCGGTGGTCGTAGCAACAGTCCGCGATATGTGCTAAATCCTGTATCGTGAGTCTATCAGCTTGGAAGCAAACGCTCGTATGTATACCTTGCTTGATATTTTACCGCAGAAGTTGAGCCCTCGACCAGTTTTTAGCTGCAATTGAGCATCTCCGAATCCCCCTTTGCTAAAGCAGGTAGAAGGCTATAATAGAATAAGTTCCATGAGATAAATAGTCGAGATAGTGTGCCAGGTATTTACCAATCTCGGCTCGAGCATCTCCGGTCATGGCCCGCGGACATGTAGAATTGAATGGGGAATCTTATCAGTCTTATCGTTTGACAATTCCGAGCGGCGATTATGCATCGAGGGATGTTGGGGTGCGGGATTGTGGTGCGGGTAGCATGGAGCTCGTTACCAATCGAACTGAAGGATGGGGATGCACTGTGTTATGGACTTAACAGCTGCTAATTTTCAAGAACCGGTTTAGTTAGTTCCCTGGCCTATGCGGATTTGCTCAAGTAAAATAAGACTTGTATAACCCATCAAATGGTATTGATGTAATTTTTGAGCAATCCATGCCTTTGTATACCTCTGTCCGACAATATAAACCGAAATCTCTGTTAACAAACCAACACCACAACCATTAAGCATCGACCGACCGACAGCCGACTTGCGGTTCACCCATAACCGCAACTGCGGCCAAAGCGGGTCCCTTAAGAATGGCGTCAGCGGGCACTAAAAAGATTCTGTCGATTCTGCAACCAAAAGAGAGCTGCCACAAAAGATTCCTGCCCTCTGAGTGGCCAAATCTGTTCTAATGGCGATGATTACACCTGTGTCTTTGTCGACTTACATACATACCCATTTTCAGCGGAGTTGCTGGAACTTGCAGCCGCCTCATCGTGGGGAAAGTGACTCCTTGGGCTGGGAGAAACGACATGACATGACTACGACCGACCGGCCGGAGTCCGGAGGTAGGTTTAGTAAGTAGGAGGAAGACTATATAAACTCCAGAGAGTCCCGTAACTTAAATCTTCTAAGTTCCCTCGATTAGTAACCCGAGTCATTTATCTGTTGTTTTGGGGAATACCTACCCGTGAATACTCATCCCATCTCTTTTGATACCCCACGATACTTCATTTACCTTGCCTTTGACAATCACCTTTCCTCGAGCACAACTTCAAGATCAATCAATCAAGTGCTTTTTCAGGACCTCAACGAACGAGGCCCTCAGAGGGGTTCTTTCAGAGAACTCCCCATATCCAAGCCTCACAACACCCTCCAAGCAGAGGTGGCAAAGATGGCATCCCCAAATCTACCTACGGCTTCTTCAGCCTACCATACCACCCTTCTTACGGCACAGGGTTGTCGAGAACATGTTCACCTCATTATCGGCTCCAATCCGCTGGCGGCATCTCGAGTCTCCCAGTCACTCAGCGTGGGCGCAAAACCCATTTTGATCGCTCCGGTTTCGGCCACCCAATCAACAACAGAGTCGGATGTGACTCCAACGGCAGCGGACTCGCAACAAAATCAAAAGCGGGAGCTACACCACAGCCTGGTCAACTACATTTCTTCCGGCGCCCTAACGCACCTGGATCGGCCTTTCGCCGATGAGGACCTCTTCACGCTCGGCCGGCCCGAGGTGGACAACGTCGTGGACGCCGTTTTTGTGACACAACACGACCAATCGCTGGCCGAGCGGGTATCAGCCTTGTGCAAGCGCAAGCGCATTCCTGTCAACGTGCTTGACAACCCGGCGCTGTGCTCTTTCAGCCTCCTCAGCGTACACGTCGACGGCCCCTTGCAGATTGGCGTGACAACCAATGGCCGGGGCTGCAAACTGGCCAGTAGGATCAGGAGAGAGGTGGCTTCTGCGCTACCCAAGGGACTAGGAGCCGCGTGTGCCCGACTTGGAGACGTGAGGAGGAGGATCATCACCGAGGACGCAGAGGCCAGGACTGCGGCAGAAAGCGCCATTGTTGCCGCGGTGAACGAGGGCGTCGACGACTCCATCGACCAGTCGGCAACGTTTAATAAACTTGTTACAGAGCTGGACGTGCAAGCCGAGGCGGCGAAGACGCGCCGCATGCGGTGGTTGGCGCAGGTCTGCGAGTATTGGCCCCTGAAAAAGCTGGTGGAGATCACCGACGATGACGTGGAGAGCATCCTCCAGGCATATCCCGGGTTCAGCGGCGACAACTCCTCGGCATCATCAGCACAACCCGTTTCTCTTGGCGCCATCAGCGAGGGCGGCAGCAGCAGCACCAGCAGCAATGGCCGTCTCGGACGCATCTTCCTCGCCGGCAGCGGTCCGGGCCACCCGGATCTTCTTACTCGCGCCACCTACAAGGCCATCCAATCAGCCGACCTGATTCTCGCCGACAAGCTGGTTCCCTCCGGTGTTCTGGATATGATCCCGCGTCGGACGCCCGTCTCGATCGCACGCAAGTTCCCCGGAAATGCCGATCGTGCGCAGGAAGAGCTGCTCGAGCAGGCTCTGGAGGGTGTTCGTGCGGGCAAGACGGTGTTGCGGCTCAAGCAGGGCGATCCCTTCATCTACGGACGCGGCGGCGAGGAGGTGGCCTTCTTCCGGGAGCACGGGCTCGGTGATCGCGTCGTCGTGTTGCCGGGCATCACGAGCAGCTTGAGCGCGCCGCTGTTTGCGGGTATTCCTGCCACCCAGCGTGATGTGTCGGACCAGGTACTCATCTGCACTGGAACGGGAAAGAAGGGCAAGCCGCCGGTGCCGCCCGAGTATGTCGGCAGTCGTACGGTCGTGTTCTTGATGGCTCTACATCGTATCGGAGGATTGATCAAGGAGTTGACGACGCGTCTTGAGGAGGTCGATGGGGTTGCGGAGGTTCAGGAGGGCGAGAAGCAACGGGCTCTGTGGCCGCTTGACACACCGTGTGCGGTTATCGAGAGAGCCACGTGCCCAGATCAGCGAGTTATCCGGACAACGCTCCGGTATGTTGAGCAGGCTATCGAGCAGGAGGGCAGTCGCCCACCAGGGCTTTTGGTCGTCGGTCGCGCCTGCGAGGTTCTGTACACGCCAAAGCAGGAGGGCCAACCTTGGGTCGTGGAGGATGGTCAGTTTAAGGATCTTGATTTCGAGGGTTCTCTGGGTCTCTCGCTCGACGCCACTTCGGGTGTTACGCACACTGGATCAGCATGATAAGTTCTATCTGAAGGTACACTCTTGTTTAATTGTTGTCACTTAGTTTACTGAGATATCCCTTTCCCCCTTCCCACTGCTTTTCTTGCCATAGCCCAGCCACCAAATTACAGTGCGTGCCCGAGGCAGCCGCGCCTTCCTGCAAGATACACTTCAGTCTCCAAGTCTGCAATGTCTTCACATCACAGCATCGAGGGCGGGCAGTCGCAGCGGCCACTCGATCCCTCGTTCTTTCCTCTCCAGTCCAGCTGGCTGTCGATCTTCGCATCGATTCCTTGATGTCGCGTGGGGTCGGGTGCTCTGCAGTTGGGGGCCCAAAACCACTTGGTGTGGGTGTGCGTAAGGTGTGCTCAGCTGAATTTGTCGTGGCGCATGATGCACCTGAACCGGGCATTATTTATCAAACAATATTGCACCGTGCCTTCCACCTGAGAGCCCAAATAGTAGCTGAACTGAGTTGAGGTTGTATCTTGTTGGTTAATCTTTCCCTCCCTCTTTCCCTCTCGAAGGTGTAAATGGGTGTGCTTATCCTGGAAGGCTGGTGAGTTGACTGGATTGAAGATCTCTGTCCACGTATAAATCAGGCCTTGCTAACCTCCGGAGCGTCATTCAAAAACACGGTCATTCTTTGGTGTCTTCCATGTTTAATTCCGACACGCTCAGTCTAATTTCTAGGAAAGGTGGCTTTCCAAAACACCACGTCTTCGATCTCGCCACACAGCTGCGAAACCTCTTCTCAGTCGAACTCGGCCCATCTCCCACAATAGGATCACCCATAATTCTCAAACTCCATCTATGTCGCCTTGTTTTCCTACTGGCAGACAAAGCTGGGGAGGCCCTGGTGTCGCAGCCGAGTTTACCTCCTCGTAACTCCGCAGATATACGTATTTGGTAAACCCATCGGCATCCCATTTGACCACTCGCGGAATCATCTCCATCTTCCGCTAAGGCAATCTTGAGACCAAATCCTGGCTTACACAATGGCGCTGTCTGCCTTGCCGCGCAGTGAGCCCGCCGGTGGGTCCGTTGCCTTCCGCATTGCTGAATCAACACCCCTCATCCATCCATCACTCATGAGGCAAACGTCTCGACGTCAACCATCACCATCCATCTAGCATGGCGTTCTAAGGACAAGCCTATTGACCAGGATTCACAGTTCCAGGATGCTGATTTTTAGGGTTTCTTCGCCTGTCCAAGTCGAGGAGTCACATCTGACAAGAGATATCCTTCCTCTGCTTGCCACGTTAACATACTCATTGCCATTTAAGCCTCTTCAATCAAGGATTGTACAAGCTTTGCCCTCATCATTTCGTATTCATTCATCTCTCCAGGTCGTTCCCAGGATTGCAATAGGGCAGTATGCCACCCGACCTCCGCCGATGGAGAGGCCATGTTGATTTTCCGGCAAAAATCCTCAGATCGCCCTGGATTCACTCAAGTAACCATCGGCATCTCTTACTGGATGATGCCAACAAGTCCAATAGTTCGATGCTGTGTAATTTTGACAAACAAGATACTGCCGTTTGGTAAGCTGACAGTGAGTCGTGAACGTGTAGCCCTCGAGTGATGGCTAGTATCCCCTGAATCCTCACAGCTTTCAACCGTCACGCCCATCAACCCCAACAAATCAGCATGGGTTCTGAAGTAGTGATAAGGCTGTATCGAGGCTCTATCAAGGCTCGACGAACAAGTTAAGGTTTATCGTAACTGCCAGCACGCGATCATGCTTTCAGGCACTCCTGGGGTTTCACGAAAAAAGAGGTCAACGAGCGAATTGCAATTTTAAGGGAAACAAAGTGAGGGGAGATGGACTGGAACCTCTTGATACTCGAATACGATGCCATGATATGCCAAAATATCACTGTGGCGTCCCCCATCTCCGTCACAGCTCTGTACATCCTGTCATGGTATCCAGATGGTGTCGTTCCTGCAGCCACCCAAGCCCATTTTAGCCCGTCGTTCACTGGCAAACCCAACAAGAGATTCCGGTGAAATCTAGGAGGTATTCCAGGCTTGACTCCCTTCTCAACAACCCCGCAATGTTATCAGTCCCGAGATCATCGACGTGGTGCTGGGCTCGCTCTAAACCAGGTAACCCTTCCGAGTTTCAGAATACCGGTGAACAAATTTTGATATCGGATTAGAATCACTTACAGAATACGCCTAGTTATCAAAATAAATACAATAGTCCGGTTACCTATCATTTGGCAAACTCGAGCGGTTCTGCATATCGCCATCACAAGGGGTATTGTTGACAATGAGGTCCAATACCCACAGATTCCCTTAAACATGCATGGCACTTGTGGGATCGGGGAGCCAATCTAACCAAGAGGCTTATTAACCCTGTCTTCTGTCCATCTTTACTCATACGGTATGCTCTGAAGAGACAGTAGCAGACGACATACAATGTCACCTTGTAGGCAGCTCGCAGTGAAGAAGCTAAATTCAGCTATACTGAGGTACAGAGGTTAGAATGTTTCGTTGTAGCAACACTCGACATTTACAAGGCCGGCTACCCTAAGTTTTAAGCGATCCTAACCAGTGGCAGTCTCAAAACTAGGATCGTCATGAGGAGATCCCGTACAATAGCCCTTCGCTCGAGGAGGGAACTGCACAGCCACGCTTGATTCCAATACTTTGGCCTTGCCCAACTGCTCAACTGTATTACATAACTTCTCATCAAGAGCAAGGATGGGGAAAAAAGCAACAAAGACTTGTCATACCTCGAAATTATTAGCTGGCGGTGCTTCCTCAGCCAACAGAGCAGCCCTTTTCTCATGTGACCGGAGACTCAGGAATTGCCAACGGTCATGCCATTCTAAGACATCCAGAAATACTCCGACGGTGCTCCGACGGTGGTACGTCTATCCAATTCTCTTCATTCTATGCTTGGACTCTATGTCTATTCGTCGAGTTGATAACGCGAGCGACTGCCTATGTGGTTGCCTTGTCAAGGTCACAATATCCCCAAGCTGTGTGTTGGTAGCAAGATGAGCACCTGTGGCCATGCTTACCCAAGGTCAGGGTCTCCGAGATGGGTTTTTCTTGGAGAGTGTCGTCGCCGTTGCGCGGATGCTCCACGGAGTGGAATCCAACTTCGACCCCTCTGGGTATCCCACCCGTCACAGCCCTGTCAGAATTCCAGAATCGTGTTCTCTCCGAAACACGGAATCGATATCCGCCCAAACGTTCGACGACCAACAATTGCTTAATTTGGTCGGTCAGTGATTTTGATCCAAGTGGAATTTGACTGGCCCGTCGGACAGGAACAGCCGAACGACCACCATCATCGAGACACCACACGGGCCCTCTCCGAGGTCTAGGTACCCGTCTGTCTACAGTCCCATCGGTATATAAACACGAAAGGGGCCCAGGTGAGTGGGACACTTGGGAGCTGCACACTACAACGCACATTCGAGCGATCCTTGCCCACATCCTGCTGCTCTTCCTCCCCAGCATATCAGAACCGATCGATCCACCTACTTCGCCCAACCTTTTGCTGCCTTGAGCTCATAGTCGCACGTGTGTCGAAACATCCCTTGCGCTCTACGCAGCTCGTTCCTTGCATCTCAGTTGCCTATGAACTCGGGAAGCTCCTGCTACAAACACACATCTCCATCACCTCTACGCCGGCACAAGATACATTAATAAGATGTTCATCGATGCACAAGCCGTGGACGGCCATACCTCATGTGGTCCATCTGAAGATACATCAGTCCCAAAGGAAGAGGCAACGCATTCTCCGCCGGAAAATACAGAACATGACGGGTCATCCGAGACGTCTGAAGTCTCTATGATCGTTCACAATGGATCCACCAGGTCAGTTGATTCGTTCAAGGGTGATAACATGTATCAGTCCTAATACAACTTGATAGCGAGGGTGTCGCCCCGCCTAGAGTCTCATCAGTCGACAGTCCGGCACAGAACGTGCCGGACTCTACGACTGACAACTCCCGGGTCGCTTCCTACGTTACCGAGTGTCAGGCCGACCACTCCCGCCTGTTCGAAGCCAACCACAACAACTCCGATATCATCGAAGACAGACAGGCGGAGATGGCGGCACGCCTGGTTACCATGATGAGGCCTCTTGAAGGCCTCGTCGACCGATACCCCGCCACAATTATCGAGGCAACGGAGGAACTGATCGATTAATCTCTCGACTTGCTCGCCGGCCCACAGGAAATGATCGTGCTTTTTCCTTTCACCCATTCGATGGCCACATACACAGGTTGGTAGTTAAGGAGAGGTAGACATATGCTTGTAGACTGCGTAAGATTCTGGAAAGAGGCATGAAGAGGGAGGATGGGCCTATAGAACTTAGGAACTCATCATCCACGGGAGAAACCAGCTAGAGGCCCGATCAGCACCCCCGTACGGTAGATCAAATGCATCAAATCATTGTTGGATAGAACAGTATTCTTACCGTATCGTGCGCTTTCCTCTTTAACTGCCGTGATCATCCAATGAGCAGCGGATTTAGCTGAGTACACCAAGTATCAGCGTGCGTCGTTGCCAGTCTTGTGCTGCTTGCTCAAGGCCATCGCTACAGTCGGCCACCGGCATTTGGTCATCGTTTGTTTGTACCATCCCGCTTCCGTGGCAATCGATTTCGAGGTCGAGTATCAGACTTTGGAAGAAGGAGCATCAATGAAAGCCAGGGCCGCATGACCCAAGGCTTTTTCCGCCCCCTCCCTTACCTAGTCACCTTGCCTTTGTTTGGTACCGCGCCACACAACCGCCGTTGGAATATTACCAAAAAAACAATTAACCCCGAACCGTACCACCGTCATCGCACAACATCCATTCAAACCTTTGACTCACCTCGCCGAAAACCTTTCCGTCATCACCTTCACTTCACAACCCGAGTCGGGTTTATTTCTTCTCCTTCATCACATTGGTACTAATATCCCGGTCGCGCAAGCGTTAAAAACCTTCGTCGGATGCAACTTACATCCTCGGATTTTTCCACCTACAAATAAACCACCACACGCGCGCGGGTAATTTCTTTCTTCCCACCACAAAAGGTCACCACAGCATCTTTCACACCGCGCAAAACTTGAACCCTGCGAAAACAAGTCACATTCAAACATTGTCAGTGGATTTTTCCTGCCAAATTCCTCATCAACTGAAATTAATAACCCTCAGTCAGAACTCACATCTACTGCGAACACAAGCAGGATCCATCCCACCTGTGACAGCGATCAGATATCATGGCGCAACCCTCTAGCAATCCCACTTGTTCTGGGACGGCAAATATCATCTTGCGTTCAAGTGAAGATGATCCGGAACACATGTTGCCCCACCAACGAAAGGCAGCCATGAAGAAGTCGAAGGCGGCACGACCGATCCTCGAGATTGATGGCAGAACAGGCGAGGGAGGTGGACAGCTCGTCCGCATAGCATGCGCGATCGCTTCCGTTATCACCCAGCCTATTCGCATCACTAACGTGAGGGGAAATCGCGAACGCGGCGGAGGTTCGTATCTTTCTTTCCCTTTGCCTCTCGCTCTTTCCCGCTCCTTTTCTTTGTGACATGCGGTTCAGAATGAGCTCACTTGTGACTCAGCTCGCGAAGCGGGCAGTCTTTAAACCGCGGCAACCACGCACTTCCTCGGACAATCACTGACAATGATATAGGACTCAAAGCTCAACACGTAGCTTCCATCGAATGGCTCGCTCGCGTAACCGATGCGGAAGTTAATGGCCTTTCAGTCGGTAGCACTACCCTCGAGTTCAAGCCGCGGGAAAGCCCCGCAACTTCCAAACTCTTCACCGGTATCCATGACCGCACCGTCAAGATCGCTGCCGATTCCGCTGCAGCAAGCACTTTGCTTATCTTCCAAGCAATTTTCCCTTTCCTACTCTTTGCCGGCGGAAACACATGCAAGAGGCAAGACCACCCTGAGCACATCGACGTTGAGATTTCTGGCGGCACCAACGTGTTATTCTCCCTTTCTTACGAATACCTGGACCAAGTCTTCCTACCATCCCTCGAGCAAGCCTTCGGCATCGTCGTGGAACGTAAGCTTAAGACACGCGGCTGGAATCTCGGAAAGATGCAGCGCGGCACCGTGGCCCTACGTGTTCACCCCATTCGAGTCGGCGATTCACTCCGGCTCAGAAACCCGACAGCCTGCACCATGAAGGGCAGAAACAGACAAGGCGAGGGTTTTGACCTTGAAGCCATCGATGTTTCCATTGTTGCACCGACAGACATGCACGAATCTCTTTCCCAGGCGCTGGTCCAAAACCTAGGCGACCTTTTCCCGGACGTGGAAGTCATCTTCAAGCTGCTGGAGGACAGCGGAGCCAACTCGCGCATCTACGTGCTTCTCGTTGCGCGCTCGTGGCCATCGGACGACGAAGGAGCCGGCGCCGGCGCCGTTTTGAGGTGGGGTAGGGACATCCTTACTTCAATGCCGAAAGCAGCCAACTCAAAGAAAGGCAAGAATAAGGGCGACAATGGCTCGTCATCGAACGCAGGAACCGGCGGGGTGGCATCCATGAGCGAGAGCGTGGCAACCAAGGTTGCGAGAGCGTTGTACGACGAAGTTTCTACCGGTGGCGTGGTAGACGAGTTCCTTCAGGACCAGCTGGTCATCTTCCAGGCACTGGCGAGCGGGCTTTCGGCCTTCCCTCGTGGCAACAGCGATCCGGCCGACGATAATGTCTCGGGACCGGGCATCGAGGAGGCCATGGCGGCATTAGACCTCACTGACGAGAATGCTACCCAAGGGCTGCGGAAGGATAAGACCGCCGAGCCGTTTGGCGAAGGCACTCTCCACGCGAAGACCGCACGCTGGATGGTCAGCGAGCTTTTGCCTAACGTCAAGTTCTACAACAAGGGCAAGGTCTGCGAGGGCGTCGGCTTCGCCGTCGAGAAACCGTAAATCTGGGGATTACTGGTATGCCTTGGGCTGGGTATCGTGGCCTGAAACGGTCGGTCGATATCTTCCTCTTTGTCAGGATCCGGCAAATCCGACACGGTGACCGCGACACACAGCACAACGAAAGGCGCCATTATTCAGAAGGCAGAGGGCGTTTCCACTCGATGGATCATGACAGTCTGGGAATCAGACACAAGCCATGTAGCGGAATCCAAGTTGCTTGCTGAGATATTCTGGGGTACTTGCCTCTGAAATGCAATTTGGCACATGTATTGCATTCTCGATGTTTGTTTTTTCTTTCGAGTTTGTGTTTGAGGTATCTTGCTTTTTTTCTTACTTTTTCGAAGTGAAAGTGCACTTCTCTCACCGATCTCTTTCAAAGGTTCACTCTTATTCAAGTACTCTCCTCAAAGAAGTTCGCTTGAGGAGTTTTTGTTTCTCTCAAGGCAACTGCTTAAGGGACTCTCCACCACTCTCAAAATGGTTATCTTCAAGGAAGTAAATCAAAGAAGCTCTGCTTCCTCAGGAATTTTCTCTTGTTGAAATACTATGTTCAAGCACAATTTCTTCTTAGAGCAGCCTTCGTTGCCGGAGATACGTCGTTGCCTTTTCGCGGTCGGCCAGGAACGACAGCACAAGCAGCAGCATTCAGAAGAGGGATCTCGACGTCAGCAAACTGGAAGGGAGCGCCTTGCAGAGCGACTCTTTCCCCCCCATCATCTTCGATCTTTGAACATTCTCTTGTCCAGGTAGTTTCTTTGCTCTAATTGACAGATACCTCATTGAACAACCCAAAAAAGATGGTCTCACATAGGATCATGGTCTGACCGCCAATCAAGTGCGGCAGCACGCACATGACATTGTGCTTAAACGATCTCTATCAATATATCTTTGACTCCAAGCCGCCCCTTTTCAGATCATTGTGATCTCTATGTGATGCGACTTTTGGACACTGGTAACTGAAAATGACCAAGAAACCGACCATACGACCTTATCAGGCAACACCAGTTTTATAAGACCTAAGAGATTCACCTGTACTTCTCGTACAGCTTGATCTCCTCCTGTCTCTTCGCCACTCTCTCAATAACCTCAGCGTCGTAGAGCTCCTCAAGAGTCTTCTCTCCTAGCAACACCTCCTTCTGGTGTCTCGTCGCCTCCTCCTTGGTCATGCAGACGAGCTCCGACAGCTTCAGATCCGACGACTTTTGCTCGTCCGCACACTCGCCTATCCTGATGAGGATGTCCCGGGTAGGCTTCTGCCACCTGAGCAGAACGAGCTTCGTGGGGATGCCGGTGACGGCGCTCTTGGCCTTGTAGATGTCTTCGACGAGGAATGAGACCTCGCAGGGCTGGATTGGCACCTTAAGCCCGATGCAGAGCTCGCGGGGGCCGCCGGTCACAGCGCGGATGATCTTTTCTTCACTGGCCTGGACAAAGGCTTGGATGCCGTCGTACATCTTGTCGCGGCCCTTTTGGGGGATATAGTCAAGCGGATAACCTGAGACGGAAAGTTGGTAAGTCACAGGAAATTTCCAGATGTAGAGCGGGAGGAATGACACAGTCTTAGTTGACTTACCAGAGATCTTGAGAATAACATGGTTCGCAACGGTATATCCGAAAACAGCCGGCATGGTTCCCAACACGGGCAGGATACGCACGCGGAAATCTGGCAGCGCCGCCAAGTCACCCACATCGCCCTTCTTGAACTCCTCCTCGGGCAGCGGCAGAAGCGCCGCCTTGCCCTCGCCCATCTTCTCAGTCGAGTACACCACGGGGATACCGCTGGTAACACCAAGAAGCTTCAGCCGACGCCTGGTAGCGCGCGAGAGTCCGTCATCCGTGCTGGTGCCGATGTCACCGACCATGATCCGCGTGGGATCGCTCTTGGTGCCGGCGCCCATGGACGAAATAACAGGGAGGTTGTTGTCATAACAGTACTTGAGCAACTCGACCTTGGAGTCGATGTTGTCGATAGCATCAATGACGAAGTCGGGCATCTGGCCATCCTTCTCCCAAGCACCGAGCAACTCGGGAGCGACGCTGCCGTCAAACTTTTGCAGGCGCAGGTCGAACCGCACCCACGGTGTGATGGCGATCAGCCGGCGCTGCAGGCATTGCACCTTGGGCAGACCGACGTCGGCGAGTGTGGCAACGGCGTGCCGGTTGAGCGAGCTGAGCGTGACCTGGTCGAAGTCGATCAGGCGCAGCTTGGAGACGCCCGAGCGGGCGAGCGTGGTGGCGGCGTGCGAGCCGACACCGCCGCAGCCGACGATGACGACAAAGGAGTTGCGCAGCTTGGCGAGCCCGTCGTCGCCGAGGAAGACGCGGTTGCGAGCTAGTTGCTCGAGAATCAGTTCGTCGTCGAAGTCGCCGTTCTGCGCCCGGTGGGCGAGCGCTTGGTTGTGTTCATCTTCTTTGTCGAGCTTGGGGACGGGGCCTTGTCGGGTTACCTGGAGGACGCAAGCAGTAGCACAGTTAGCCTGTGCGTTCCAATGGCTACCTATGTTCTCTGGAAGATGGGTGATCTAACATACCTTCTGCAATTCGGGCTCAGCATCGCCAGCTGGGTTGGGAATGGACTTCTTTAGGCGATTAAGGCGTTCGCCATGGCGGGATTGCTGGTAGCCGTAGATTGCGCCAGCAGTAACAGCCGCAGAGGCGAGGGCAACTGTCGCAAGCTGTAGCTTCGATTGATTTGTCGAGTTGGCCAGGAAGGACGACATGATGTGTTATAGGTGTCTCATCGGTCGAGACTCGGATTATCGGTATATCGTGACCCGATCAACAGCGCGAGTCTGGGGGGATGATTGAAGGCTATCTTGTTATCGTGACCTTATCGCGCCATATTTCCCCAGAAAATTTGGAGGACGTCATCCCAATTCTGCAACGCCAAGCGCCAAGCGCCAGAAAAAGCGGAGAAGCCCACCTGCCTGCCGCAGATAGTCAGGGGTCTGCCGACCGAGGCTCGAGCGAGGCCATCGAGGTTCCCAATTATGTCTTAGCATCTACAACCCCACTCCGAACTCCCGTCGTCGTGGAGAGATCCGTGGACAACAACATCAGAACTTCCACCAATTCCAATCCTCTCGGCCTCTCGACCATTCCGAATGCGAATACGGATAAGAACCCCTTATCACTTACACATGTTGAAGCTCGGTTTCGGTGTCCTCCCAGAACGTGATGAAGTGGACAACACCAGGAGAAGTCGGCCTGTGGTACCCCCAAATAAACCGATCATCGTCTGTTGTGCTACGGTCCAGACTCACATCCTCACCTCCATCCGACACAAGGACGGCCGCCGAAGCGGAGAGAGTAACATTATAAGAAAGGGGCGGCCAGGTCGACGATTCTTATTAGGGCTCAGTGAGCCACCATGAAATAGCTCTGCTCTTAAGCTCAAGAGCTAGCCGCTACAGCATCATGTAACCCTGAGCGTATTCGTTCATCACTCAAGATCCCAATCTCCAAACATTACGGTCCCGGCAGGATGGGAAACTTGGTGGGTTTACCACGGCATCGGTGAGGTGTGCTTCCACCTCAGCATCTAGTGTGACGGCAGCCTCGCAGCTGTGCCTCTTGGCTGCCATCGCAACTATATAAGACCACTTGAGCGACCGAATTGCCAGCTTCGGTTACTTGTATCCTTTTGGAACATAGCCTAGTAGTGTAGTGGTCTGCCAGCGCCGTGACATCTAGTATAAGGATGCGTTGATGCCCTCTTCGAGTTTGCTTGTCTTTTGCATTATCAACACCTTCCGTATAGCCACCACCGCCTTTATACATCACAGGTTAATAGCTACACAGACCCCCTCCTTCACTCATCAATACTAACTCAATACATAGTTCCTAATATATCACTACAAATCAAGATGGCATCTGCTCAGGGCAAGACTGTTCTCGTTACCGGCGCCGCTGGTGGTCTCGGCAAGGTGATTGCTGATACCTTCCTCACCGCTGGTGCCAACGTTGTCATCTGCGACGTCAACCAGCAGCGTATTTCTGCTCTCGAGGAAGAGTGGACCAAAACCTCTGCCGACCACTTTCTCACCAAGCAAACCGACGTGTCTAACGAGGCTGCAGTCCAGGAGCTCATTGACGCTTCCGTCAAGTTCGGTTGCCTCGACGTTCTTGTCAACAACGTCGCCATCATGGATGACTTCTCCCCGGCTGGCGACTGCTCCAAGGAGCTCGGGGACCGCGTCATGGCCATCAACCTTACCGGTCCTTTCCTCACCACCAAGGCCGTGGTGAAGCAGTTCGAGAAGCAGGAGTAAGCCGGCGGCGTCATTATCAATATCGGCTCTAACGCCAGCTACATGGGCTTTCAGTCCGGTGCCGCCTACACCGTGTCCAAGGCCGGCGTCATGGCGCTGACCAAGAACACGGCCGGCTTCTACGCCGACAAGGGCATCTACACTATGGCTCTGTTACTGGGCGGCCTGGCCGGCACCAACATTGTCGATTCCTTTGTCAAGGGTATGCACATGGAGATGTATCAGAAGGTCATGGCCAACCAGTCGCCCTTTGAGCCGGGCAAAAACGATGCCCCTCTGGAGCCCATTGCCAAATACTGCCTGTTCCTGTCGCAGAGCGATATTGCGCCTGTGTCGAACGGTTCTTGCATCGTTTTCAACAAGAATTGGCCTGTGGCGTAAAAACAGTTACGGAGGTTATTGGAGGAAATTTCACAAGAGATGATAGAAGGAATTAAGTGCCATAGTTCAAGACCACATTGAAAAAGGTCTTACCCGTTGGGGAGTGGAGGTTATCTGCGCAGCAGAGTTGGGAAACAGACAGGAAACCTGACCTCCACTCCCCAACGGGTAAATACCCAGAAGTTACACAGTCCACCCGGTGCCTTCCTTCACTGAGTGCAAACATCAGAGGAGTGTCGTGAAAAATTAAATCCGAACTCGAACCCAACTGCGTCCGTCCTAGGCGCTCTCATCTCAACCGTCTCTGTCACAACCTCCTCATCCATCTACCGTGTTCCTACTTAGCTAAAATGCAATAAGGGCTTCCGTTGGCCTCCAAGAACCGGCAGACAGTCTTCGGGGGGCAGTTACCGGCGAACTATATGCACCCATCATCATCAGCGCCATGTCAATTTTTGTTCCTAATTCAGGGAAACGAAACAATGTCTTGGAGACAAGAAGAGAGAGCAGGGTTAATTTACCACCCAGTTGCCAAAGACATCGCAGACCTGCCATCCCTCGGCGTGGGTCCTGGGGTTCTTGGCGCACGAGTAGGTGTTCGGCTTGCACTGATGGGGTTGAATGCCGGCGGGAGTGGCGACGGCCACGGCCGCGAGGGTGAGGATGGCGGTGATGAACTTCATTTTGAGTTATTGGCCTTGCTTGTTTGTTTGAAGAGAATTTTGACCTGTTGCTTGTTGGAGACTGTTTGTCTTGTCTAGTTTGATGACTGAGGTGGATGGTGTTGATGAGGGGAAAGTGATAGGATGGAAGGAGGCAGAGGAAGAGTTTAAAAACCCCTCCCTTGGTCAGTCCCAAGCAGCGTAGCACACAAGCAAAGTCAAGGCAAGCCAGGGATCTGACTTGCCTTGTCTTGTTAGGATAACCCAAAACTTGCCTTGCCTTGTTGACTTGCATAAATCTTTGCACGTACATTTCTACCCGGGCTCGCCGGGTTACCGTACCAAAACGCATACTCAGTGTGGTAGAAGGGTATGTCTGACGGAAAAAAAAAAAACAAAAAAAACGGAAGGGTATGCAATATGCAAGTTAACAAGGCAAGTCAACTCCCTGACTTCCACTTTCCTTGACTTGCCCATATTTTACCTTGATTTAGCTTGCCTTGCCAGACCCCCAATTTGACTTGCCTCGAATGGCTTGCCTTGTGTGCCACGCTGGTCCCAAGTGAGTGGTTGCTAAGAAGTTTCTGACCTTCTCGCCTTTGCGGCTCGGCCCCTCGTTTACGTACACTGGCGCAGGAAGGAGCACAGCAACTCCGCTATTACGGGAATAGTCCTGAAGTCTATAGCAGGACAACTACGAAGTTGCGGAAGACTTCAGTAGGACATATTATTCCTGCTCATATCTAGGTAAGATGGGACTGGAATGATACGCAAAAACGAAAGTGACGGGATACCTTACCCATCAGTGTTCGTATACACAGTAAAACTAGAAGATGGCCTTCAGACCAATCAAAGCGCACTTACACTCCGATCTGGCCTGTAGACTATACTTACACATCCTCAATTCAACGGCTACCTCAATCTTTCTCGAGTCACGGTATCCACCCATCAACACATTCAGCACCATGCATCCAGGCAAGCGAGACATAACCTGCCTCATCTTGTTTCCAAATCCGGGGTACCTTAGTTGCCGCCATTGCCGTTAACATAAGGCTGGTGGTCATCATTCGGAATCTACCTATGCGGCGTGGTATGCGGACCGGTTGAATGCTTCTCCCTTGCCATACCTTATTAAGAATATCTGCGAACGAGAAACATAAGCTTTTGCCTTTTGTTCCTTCCCACACCACACCAACTTCCCCGCAAAAAGCCCAAGCCAGCTTACCCGGTTCAGCCGCAGCCAGTCCAATTCCAGCAAACCGCAGTTTCCATGTCGAGAAGTGTGGGGTGACTGACAATCATCATCTCGGGTTTGGTTTTTGGGGAAGGAAGGAGTGGATGATTACCTAAACATACGTGAGTGGCTACCGAGTACCGAGGATGGTTACCGAGAGCCGTCCCTCCCGTAAGTAATGTTGGAATACGATAATCGCGGCACACCACCATTCCTTCAGTGATCGTGTTGCTTCCAACCTGGGTTGGATATTGTGAGCAGGTGATGGTTCTCGTTGCAGTGAGTAGAGGCTTCTGTAACAATATGAGGTCTGCTGCATCTCGTGAAGTGCATTCATGGATGGATGGTTGAGGACAACGTGCTATGCTCGTTATACTGAAGCGAGGCTTTCTTTCACCAACCGTTAACTCCCATCGAAAGCTCCATACACAACAGAAACCAAAAGTCCGCTCTGCATACTCGATTAGATTTCAAGCCACGCTATACAACGTTTCACCTCTCTTCACATGGCATTACCACTATCAACCACCATTAGAAATCCAACCCAATGACTAACGCCACAATGCTCCCTTGACACTCAGCCGATAAACCATCACAACCACTCCTCCCACCACCAAAATCAACCCTTATTCTCCGCAACCAACGTCTTCGCCAGATCCCTCAGCTTAAACTTCTGAATCTTCCCACTCGCCGTCTTCGGATACTCATCAACCCAAAACACGTGCTTAGGCACCAGATGCTTAGACAGATGCTCAGCAACCCACTCCCTAACCTCGCGTCTCGTCAGCGTCTTCTTTCCCTCACTGCGTCCCTTCGCCGTGCTCTCCAGCGAGAGCACATCCCCCTCCCCACCTTCGCCCTCCACGGGCTCGACATCTTTGTGCACAATAATGAACGCGCCCACGCTCTCGCCCAGCTTCTCGTCCGCCACGCCCACAACGCTGGCCTCGGCAATCAGCGGGTGCTGGAACAGACAGTTCTCGATCTCGAGCGGGTGGATGTTCTCGCCACCGCGGATGATCAGGTCCTTGATGCGGCCCGTGATCTCGACGTAGCCGTCCGAGTCCATGCTGGCCTCGTCGCCCGTGTACATCCACGTCGTGCTCGAACCGCTTCCGTCGTTGTCAGGCTCGGTGATCATCACTTCCGCTGTCCGGTCTGGGTCGCCCCAGTAGCCCTTCATGACCAAGTATCCTGCCGAAGCAAGCTCGCCGCGTTCGCCAATGGGCAAGATTCGCATCCTGTCTAGAGGGTCGACGATCTTAACTTTGGTGTGTGGCATCGCCTTGCCGACGGAAGCGGTGCGCTTCTCGAACGGGTCCGAGGGCGCTGTCATGAGGCTCACGGGGCTGGTTTCCGTCATACCGTAGCAGATCACCAAGTCCCGCAGACCAATTTTCGCGTAGAGCCTGCGCATTAGACTCTCGGGCACAGAGCTGCCGGCTGCGATACCCTTGCGTAGGTGGTTGGGAAAGTCCTCGATGTCCTTGAGCGGTATGAGTGGGTTGGAAAGATGTGACTGCGCCCCGATCAGCTCAAGCATGGCCACGAACATGGTGGCAACGCCGTAGAGGCCGGTGGCCTTGTGGTCGGCGGCCATGCGAAGAGAGGCTAGTGGATCGAAGGCTGGGCTGGGGAAGAGGATGGCGGCGCCGGTGGTCGCTGTGGCCATGTAACCTAGTATGCACCCGAAGCAGTGGAAGAGTGGAGGAGGCACGACCATGCTGTCGGTGGGCTCGAGACCCATGCGGTTGGCGATTAGCGCGCCGTTGTTGAGGATGCCGGTGTGAGTAAGCATGGCGGCCTTGGGGTGTGACGTTGTACCTGAGGTGAACTGGATGTTGATGGTTTCGGAAGGGCAGAGTGGTGCGTCAGGAGTCACCGATGCGCCAGAGCCCTCCATAAGAATCGAGAAGGGGATGAGTGACCGGCATGACGATAGCGGCGGGAATTCCGCAGTCGGGTGGGAAGGAGTGTTGTCGAGCACAACTACTGTTCGTAGTGACGGCACGTTAGGGGCCTCGATCTTGCCCGACTCTAGGTCAGAAACAATGTCCCGAAGAAGCGGGAGGTTGCTCCGTCCACGACACGGTTTGTAGGGCAGATCCGTGACAGCACCAATGATGTGAAGTTCAACGTCGAGGTGATTTAGCGCAGCAGACACCTGCTTGGCGTTGAATGCAGGATTCAAGGGCACAAGGATGGCACCGAGCTTGAAGACGGCGTAAGTGATGGCAGCGTATTCTGCGCAATTGCCCAAGCTAACAGCCACTCTATCGCCCTTTTTAACACCAAGAGACCGTAGAGAATGCGCAAGACGGTTGGACACCTGATCAAGCTCCTCGTATGTATAGGCCGTCTCTAGAGCTTCGGGAAGCTGGCCAGGCGCGAGGTTCGGGAAGGCATCAGGGATAGCCGTGGGCGATCGTGCTATCACCGCAGGACGGTCGCCATGTTGGGAGACGACCGAAGCGAAGTGTTGAGGGATGGTGTCTTGGATCAATGGCGGCTGTAAGAGAGTTGTTAGCAATGGGTCGCACAAGTCTTCTCTGCTACATCATAACGATAGCAGTAACATACTTCTGTTGGGCCTTGGGCAATACTCCGAGTCAATCCGCTGATTGTCCTCACCGTCTGACACCTTGGTCTATAAGCCTGTGGATTTTGCCATGCCTTGAACAAGCTTCGTCTGAAAGCCGGATCGCAGAGGCCGGTGGAAGTGGACAGGCTGGCCAGCCGAGGTCGGCAGAGCATCGTGCGCGCGTGTGTTGTGGAGGAATCGTCTGTGGTAATATCCAAAAAGATCCTCCTCCTTGCCTCGTGTGACCTATTCTCGAAGTGCTCAACGTGGTCTCATCACCTCATCATAGAAGCAGCACAGTAAAACAACAAGAGAGTATCCGCGTAGGGAGAAGGAAGGGGAAGCAAGCCTCGAGTCGAGAGACGATCCAGCCATCTTGCAACACTCCCCAGCCAAGACATAGCTCGACCCGAGACCAACTGGTTTGGAGCAAAGACCCATCACCGTTGCACACTGCTGACCAGGCGATCTTCGGTATGGTCTCTTGGGACTTCCGCTCCCCCTCTTGCTATCTGAACAAGGAAAGGCCGCCGCCGCCAAAACACGGGGTAGTGCACTGGCGGTGGGCGATAGAGTGATGAGGCAGTGCGGGGTAAAGGTCAATGAGAATGACCATTATTATCATTGCTCGGGGTATTCCTCCCCCATCACTGGACGCAATTGGGGGAGAGTCCGGGTTGCATTCGATTGGACATACATGTAGCTCGGACGGGGAGCTTCCCCAGATTCCTCCCCCGCATTGCTTGGCAATTCATCTGCATCTACCAATGCTCTCTGCCCCTGGCCCCCCTGGTTGGTTGGTCAACTTCAGTTAGTGCAATTAATGTCGCTGCTGACGGGGTGCTACATGTGCCCTGAGTTCATCTTCTCCAACGAGAATATCTAGGGTTTCACTGCTTCGTCTTTTTTTTTTTTTTTTTTTTTTTTTTTTTTTTTTTTTTTTTTTTTTTTTTTTTTTTTTTTTTTTTTTTTTTTTTTTTTTTTTTTTTTTTTTTTTTTTTTTTTTTTTTTTTTT